>BQKZ01000903.1:6856-21966 GCA_036244855.1 Temnopleurus reevesii
GCCAATATTGCACTCATCTTCGATTCGTGCAATATTGCCCTAACTCGTGCAATATTCCCTGGTATTCCATTTATTGCCATCCAATATTATATAAATATGTTGATAATGTTCTTATTCATTTTCCGATTTACTTCCGATTTTTGTTTGCAGTATATTCGTATGATTCCTCTGGTTCTCATTAAGGCAAAAAAAATCTTGCCCATACGCAATCTTAGAGTATGAAAATTAAAAAATGTGCAAAATGAACCCTACGTTTACATTATATTATACAAAGTAAATCAAATTTCATTAGTATGTACCTTCATTCCACGTCATAGAACACTTATGTCATTTATACAGTTGTTGTAGCTTATACTATTAGGAAATAGTAATAAAAAAGTTGTCTCCAACACTTAAAGTATAGAAAAGACCGAACCCAACACTTTTTTGTAGTTGCGATATTTTTTTTTTAAATGAAAACTCTACGAATGGTAAAACAACATTTTTAAAGTGAGCCTGATACATTTGGTAAGCTTAAAGTCATTGTCACACATTAAGATTTTGTTATTTAAAAAAAAATATCAACTAGAGCTGTCTGAACAATAAAATTCATATTTATTGTTTGTTTGTTTGTTTTATTTCCGTTATAAAAGATTTATGAAAAAACAGTAAAGAATGCAAAAATAGAGGAAATTGTACAGGCACTATCAAGATATCTATGAAAATTGAATAAAGCCTTCACTGTCGCTTTATTACTGGACATGTGTGCCCTAGATGTAGATCATACATTCTAATCATTACATTTTCTGAGCTCTACACACTAAGAAATTAGGGTATAGTTAGGGTCCAAAATCACGCAAAGTCACTAATTTGAACCCCGGCATCCCGCCGGCATCCTCATTATACACTATGAGGTTCAAAATTAATCCCATCTGATGAAAGCTGGTACGAAGGGTACAACGTAGTGCTCTCCCGATTTGAAACTAGTGCAGAAAGTAGACCCCACCCCACTCACCCCATACGTGATCGGAAATGAATGCTGATTTTGTTCTTATTTTATCTTTAGGAACTCTATTTCATTCGTAATAGATTTAATTTATTACTATGTTTTTTATTCCGTTGATCCTTACAAGATCAATACATCGATGTTTTGAATAAAGTTTATAAATAGCAGACTAGAAAAGGAACACGTCTTAACCAATGGCGAGCGAGCGAGGCGACAGTGGCTGACCAATCAAGTGGCACTATTTCACGAACTACGAGGGTCGGTATCGAGGGTCGATATCGAGGGTCGATATTGATTGATGCGCCGTGGCGTGCGCCTGAAATCCATCTGTTCGGGACAGTCATATAGACTTGGGTTCGTTCCTGCCTGTGGGTTCGAAACCAGGTCGCATACCGTCTTTCGGGTGGAGACGTTAAGATGGCGACCCTCTTTCTCTCTTCTTCTTCTGGCGTAAATATTCAGAATTGAATGATACACGCCTCTAAACTACATCCTTTCCTTTCTTTTTTTGCCAAACGCCAAAGATCTCATTTTGTACCCTAATGGTACAATTTTGCATCCCTGGGGTACAAATGTGTTCCAATAGGGTACAAACTTGTACCCTTGGTTGGGGTACAAAATTGCACCTCACATTTAGGGTTCCAACTTGTTCCCCATAGGGTTCACCCGGTGTTACATGGGATTGTACCCCTAGGGGTGCAAAGTTGTACCCTCATTTCTTAGTGTGTAAAACGTTGATTATGAAGCTTAATATTTTCACAGATTTGTTTATTTACACCATCAACCATTAAGGTAGCATTTACGATCGGGCAATCTAGATTTTTGGAAAAGAAAAAAAAAGTTATACAATGTCTTTAATGAAGCGTGATATAGCGAAAGCAAATGAGAAGAATACCAATATCATACTTTATAGAAAGCATATAACGAACGCTTCTGAAAATTGGCATTTCAATTCTATCTGAATAAGGATAAATGAAACCTTTATATGGACACGAAAATGAATTTTTAACTAAAACGGATAATCATGCTAAATATACAGAATTGTGAAAAATATAGTGATCGTGTGCTTACTTGAATAATTCTCATCGATAGAATTGTTAGTAGGATTTTCAAACTTTGCCTTAAAGTCAGTCCGTCATGATCCACATGACTTCCTGTTTCGAGCGCGAACGGACGGCGTGTTGCGTATTGGCAACAACAATATTTGAAAATGTCCTTACTTACGCACCTTGCCAAGCTCAGACACTCGGAACACTTCGTACGAATAGCCGACTTTGATTCCTCTCCTCTTAATTCAGCTTCGATTTATCTAAAAATGTGCGAAACGCATACGTATGCGATTGCCGAGCTGCGAGCTAGCGAAATATAACTTGCTCACTCGCTATTCCAGGTTAAAAATTCCGTGATTTTTCTGTTCGCCAATCTTCGTAATCAAAATGGCCGCGGCCAGGCCATGCTCTCTGAACGTCATGTCGCCCTGCCTTTAAATTATACTGTCGGTGGCAAGGATCCCAAATAGTAGGCAGGGGCGGATCCAAGATATTTAAGAAAAAAATGGGGTGGAGGAAGGGGCGTGACACATGTGTCGATTTGTTCCGAAAAAAAAATGAAAATGAGATATTCTTAAATGCGATTTCCTTGCACTCCTGCAGGACCATATGTCTAACAAAATATATAGAGTCAGTGATATACCGCATAATTCCCTCTCGTTTTTTTGTTGGCCAAAAATAAGGGGAGGGGGCGTGCGCCGGAACGCCCTCTGGATCCGCTACTAATTAGAAACGTTGGTTAGACACTGTTAGAATTGATAAGGAGTCACAAATTGCAATAACCTATGTATTCTTTTTCTTTGCTGTATGTACGTCTTTTCGTTGTACATCTATATTTTTGTTTTATAATATCTATATTTTGATATTTTGGGGTCAATATTTTTTTTTTATATCACGGCGACTGTAATAAAAAATCTTCTGTCTTATCGAGGCTGGTGTTAATGTTTGTTCTTCAATACATCGGCATTGAATACTCCCTTAATGTAGACATTTTTCATTCCCATGTTTTTTTTTTTAAGGAAGAGGCCCTCTTCCTCTGTTTTGCATTTCAAAATAATTTCATTTTGCCCGTCTTTTTGTCAAACCATAGGTGGTGTAACGTTTAAAAAATTAAGGATACGCCTATGACTGTCAAGAATATGTTAAAGATGTTGAATGTTTGCTTACTAGCGCCAGAATTTGCGACGGTTTGTTTTGTTAGTGGATTTATTTCCTCATCTTTATATGAATGCTCTTCGGTTTTTATTGTGGTCATGGCCTTTCTGGTGGAAGATAAAGTATTGATTGGCATTTTAGTAGGGCGAGATTTCGGCCATATATACTGGTTGCAACTTTCTTCGGTAATCGTATCGATGTCCCGAACATCATGCGCGCAACACGATATAGGGACAGTTTCATCCATAAGCCAAAATTCGCGTCTGGCAACGACTTGATTGCCGCCGTCCCCAATAGCAATATACGGAACTTTCGCTCCCTTTTGGAAACAGGCGAGGGTTGAGTCTCCGTTACCACGTTTAGCGTGGCATCGGACCTTGTAACGTCGTATTTTCGTTTCGCTGGACGTTATGAAGCAACTTGCCGGAAAATACACCAAGACCGATTGTTTCATCAGTCTACTGTTCTCGCCTGGAACGATCACCATGAGAATATAAGTCCCCTGATCCTCAATTGTGACGGCCATGATATTTATATGTATAGACTTTTCGTTTCCTTCGCCAACAAATGAGACATAGAACCTTTCGATCTGGTCTTGCGAGATGAATCCTTCTGGATCTAAAGCCCCGTCATGCCAGAAAGGATGATCCATCCCCTCCATAGACACTGTGTAGTGAGCGATGTTTAGATCCGTGTGGTGACCGTCGTTACAGTGAAATGGAATGGCGCCGTTTGACCCGGCTGTGAGGGTGATTCGACTTTCTTGGACCGGGGAAGCCTCGACAACTTGTAAGAGTGACAACAGCGTGAGGTTTAGCAGTAGGATGTAAGGGTGCTTACCCACACACTGGAGAAGCTGCATATTTAGAGAAGAAATAAATCAATCAAGAACTGACATAATCATCGCAATTCTGTTATTGTAACTTTTAAATATTATTCCTTCTATAGTGGATTACACACTGCAAAAACGCTGGTGTTAAATTTAACACCATAGGTCCACACCAGAAAAGTGTTAAAATAATATTATATATGATATATGATATTATTTTAACACTTTTCTGGTGTGGACCTATTATTTTAACACTTTTCTGGTGTGGACCTATGGTGTTAAATTTAACACCAGCGTTTTTGCAGTGTACGTTTTTTTTATTTATTGTTTTATCTAAAAAGCAGGGTAGTCCCTTTCAAGCCGAGTAGGCGCCTGCTCTACCAGGGAGCCCTGCTGCACGTGGACTGACGTCAAACGTCAGTCCACCGTATGACCTGCGTCTTTGTACGTCCAGTGAGCGTTTGTAATTTGTAAAAACATTATAGGTCAACGCAGGCTAAACCCGCAAAGGTGTGAGTCAGCCTTAAATAGTGATGGAATAAAACTAATTTTACGTCTGGCCGGTGTACCGGTATTTGTTTTGCCTGGAAAGTCTGCTGAAAATATTGTGACCGTAACAGATTAAAGGGTAATCCTGTTTGAATAAATGAAGAAAAGAAATGAATTGGTTACATTTACGTGATCTTATCATTTGAAATAATCTTATAACTCGAATCAATAACGCACAGAAAAAAAAATGATAAAGATACAAATATTCATTCTTACCCAACAAAGTTTGAAAATCAGCTTCTTCATTTTTTGTTTCTTCTGTCGTGTAAGTCGCTGGGCGTCCTGCAATGGAAAACATGTAAATTATTTAGCACAAAGATGAATTTGTTTCCTTCAATTTTGTGAAAGATACATATTCCTTAAATTGCAATCCCCAAATCGTCGACTTAACTCTTAAAAGCCCACTCACATCTATGCAAATTAAAGCGGACAAAGGTTGATGAATTGAAAAAATAAGGAAGCTTACGGTATACATGGGGAGCAAAGGCGAGTTGTTCAACTTATCACCTTCTCGTCTTACAGAAAGCCCCTTATAGCGAGTAATCACATCCTCTTTGTTGTTCGACAAAGCGATTGAATGCAATATAATTACGAAGATCGATTTTTAACTAGCAGGTATAACTGTAATATTTCAAAAGCAAGAATAAGTGGCTAACAAATTTATAATTGCATCTACAATATATATATCTTTAATGAATTATATATTTTTTTTTGCTGTGTTTAGATGTATTAATACTGACCTCATTGTCGTTAAGATTAATCATGTTCAGGAGAATGATCTCATTGCTTTCTTCGTCCCCGGACTGCAAAGGAAAATAATGTAAAAACAAACTATCATAAAAACAAAGAAAAAACAACGACACGCTAAAAACAATGCCCCAGTCACATATAAGCCAGGGAGCAACACAATTCAGGACCAAAAATAATCAGTCATATTCTCTTTGTTGTTCGACATGATTGTATGCAGTATAATTATAAGGGTTGATTTTTTTCGAGGTATAACTGTAATATTTCAAAAGCAAGAATAAGTGGGTACAAATTTATAATTGCATCTACAATATATATATTTTTGATAAATTATATTTTTGTTGTTGTGTTTAGATGTATTAATACTGACCTCATTGTCGTTAAGATTAGTCGTGTTCAGGAGGTGCAGGATCTCATTGATATCTTCGTCCTCGGACTATAAAGGAAAAAAACGTAACAACTGAGAACAAACTATCATAATAAAACAACGGCACGCTAAAACTAATGACCCCAGTCACACAGAAGCCACACTGCAAAAACGCTGGTGTTAAATTTAACACCATAGGTCCACACCAGAAAAGTGTTAAAATAATATAATATATGATATTATTTTAACACTTTTCTGGTGTGGACCTATGGTGTTAAATTTAACACCAGCGTTTTTGCAGTGCAGGAAGCAACCCAATTTATCACCACTCTTTTTGAGAAGATATTGACTGCCAACTTAACAATTAAGGATTCGACTTCGATCGTGTTGCTTCCGAACCTCTATGTGACTGGGGCTGAAAAAAGCCATCATGCTTTGCAGATTTTTCATTTGACATGTTGGAATGTATAATTGTAATATATCAGGACTATGATAAATACATACAAGTAATTACCGACATCTGTAAAATTTGAATTATGGGTCCTCTGTCAAAACGAGGATATATCGATGAGAATAATGCTTCACGATACAACGAGTTATCTTTCTTGGAAATGTGAGTGGTCTTGAAAAGGACCTACCCACTCTCGACGTTTCGATGAGCATGTTCTCATCGTTTTCAAGAGAATATATCATAGCCAAAAATCGAATGGTCTACTCGAGGTTGAAATGAATTATATCAAAACTAATAGTGTATTATAGTGAGCTTATTTCCAGACTTAAAATATTGTGAGAACAGTTTTGCGTGCAAACTTCAATTTCAGAAGATCTATACATTACCTCAGAATCACTGATTCGACACATTGCTTGTAACGTTGTGTCTAACTGCTCACACGCACGATACATTCCTGACTGAAAAAAGATGAAAATCATAACGGATAAAAACAACAGAATCTGCGCAAAACCCGAACTATGGGGATGCGAAAGATTGGACAAACGTAAAGTTCGGATTGATCTTAGAGACGGGTAAATTGCAAATTTAAGAAAACAATGATGATAATTAGAGTAATCATTTTGCATATATTTTGCTTTTAAGAGGATCTGAGGCCCTGAATAACAATACGCTATTTTGTATAGTTTACACAAAACCAAGTTCCCTAAACATCACATGAAACTAAAAAGATGTGTTTAGTTTTTGACTTATTTAATCTTAATACAGTTCTCGTGATAAACCAAAAGACGATCAGAACGAAGACTAGTTCGCACTTTTAAGCAAATAGGGACGTGCACGTAATAAAACAGCAACACGCGGAGCCCATAATAGAGCCAAACTCGGTTAGAGGTTCCATACGTCGTAAACGAAACGTGTATTTGATTCTAATTCCTTAACCAACTAGTAATCCGTAGCATGTGGGATAAAGTTACTTTGGGTAACTGTCATGTACCTAATGGGGGTGTTGCTCAAAATTAACTGCAAATCAACTGCAACCCAGATGGTGCTCCATTGGCGGCGCTTTCTTTCTTTTTATAACGTTTTCCTTTTTTAAATGTCTTGTTCATCGAGGTGATTAGAGTAGTTAAAAGCAGTTCAGTTTTCATTAATGTACCAACTTCACGATGATCAGATCTTTGAAAGCACCTCCAAATTAATAAATAAAAGAAAATAGTTACCGTGTAGTGAAAGTTTGTTGAGATGAGTTCGAAGAAATAGTCATCTTCGCTGAGTATTCCTATTTCGACATTATGGAATATGTTCTTCAGCGTGTCCACAAGCATCTGTAAAATAGAAAAAGTAATTTGTGACAAAATGTGAAACATATTCATGAAGTACGCTATGAAATTGTTTTAGATATTCTGCGGAGGAGGGGGGGGGGGCGCAACAGTTAGGTGCCACTCATCAGGAAAACTAGTTTAATCTAGGCGTGTTTTTCTTCTATTATCATTTAATCAAGCTCTCTCTAGTGTCCTTCTCTATTAATGCGTTACTTTGGCCAACTTAAAATGGTGCCGGGGCAAAGGAAGCAAGTTTACGCTTTACGACCCTCCCAATATTTAAAAATCGAAAGAACTACATGCATATAATGGCGGTTAAAGATTACGACAACCTGAATAAAACAGATAGGTCTAAGTTAGTATTAAAGCAAAATTATTTTTAAAAATGTATTTAAAACCATCAAAAGGCATTCACCCTGCTGACTTTTTTTTAGCCTGCTGCCAATTGATTTGTCACTGTGGGTTTGGGAGTTAGTCGGGAGCTGTGCTTGGAATATTGTTAATATCATACTATAAAATAGTGTGCACAAGTAAGATTTCATGCATATGCAAAT
Source organism: Temnopleurus reevesii (assembly GCA_036244855.1). Taxonomy (NCBI): domain Eukaryota; kingdom Metazoa; phylum Echinodermata; class Echinoidea; order Temnopleuroida; family Temnopleuridae; genus Temnopleurus; species Temnopleurus reevesii. Next base: position 14,862 of record BQKZ01000903.1, read on the forward strand.
TGAATTTCTGTCTAAATCGTAAAATCGTTGCTTTTCTTCACAAGTCATTTAATTATTTTTTTTACAAGAATAAATTGAACTTTCCATCTCGTCATGTTTATATTTTTTTCGGGAGGGTTGTCGAGTCACTATGAAATAATATACCTAAGACTTACCTCTGTATCTTGAGCTGTTGGTTTGGTACCACCATCGAGGCAACCGAGCTTGTAGAGAAAGGAAGGAAATATAGTTATAAAAATAATAATAATAACAATATAATAGTAATATAATGATGATAATGATACTATTACTACGACTACTACTTCTACTCCTACTACTACTACTACTAAAATTATAATAATGGTAATGATAATGATGATAATGACATTCAAATAGCGCCAATTCCACTCTGTGGAGTGCTTAAGTTTTTTTTAAGGGATATGAAGTGGACAGATAGAAAGACACGAAAAGATTTAGTTATCATATCCTTCCTCTCGTTCTCCTGCTCTTCTATCACTCTTTGCACTCTTTCTTTCCCTTTTTTTTAATTGATTTTTCATTTTTCTTGCTTGTATAACGTCTCGTTCACAATCGAGGATTAAATCATAAGACTGAGTAGGGGCCAGAAAAAATCTTGTACTGATTAAACGCAGAAAAGATAGAAAAAAATAAAAGCAAATCAGACTTTAAAATAATACCAAAGTTTTTAATATTCAAATGTCAGAGCTCAACAGTGATTTTTCATGAAAAATGGCAACTATTGGTCACGTGGTATGACGTATGTCATGTATTTTTCTGCAAGTAGGTTTTTTTAAACCCCTCGATCCCTTTTCAACGCTTTTACATGAACATGAAAATGCAATTATGGATGAAACCCGATTCTTAAACACAATTAGTTATAATAACTGAACAGTCGAGAAGTGCATGACACGTGACAAAAAGCTTCCCATTTGCATGAAAGATCACTGTTGAGCTATATCATTGAAATTTTCATAACTTTCTTGTTTATTGTCCAATTTGTTTCGACATTTTTTTATCCATTCGTCTGAATTTTCTATTTTTAAATAGTGAATATCTATCTTTTGTGCTTGTAAAGATATCCGTGCACAGCAACCCCCCTCCCCTCTATTGAGAAAGTTTTGATCCGCCCCTATAACAGAGCCGATAAACCTACCTGATAATGGAAGTCTTGAGTCTCAAGCTTGAAATGATACTCTCCTGCCTTTAGAGATCCATCCGCTGCATGTTCCAGAGCTGATTCCATAGCATATATCATTTCCTATATGAAGAATAAGAATATAATAATTAAAAATCGGCACTTGGGACGAATCGCTTTCCTTTACTCATTGCATTTTTGATAAGAGTTGGATATTCAAATTAAAAAGTAACTCAGAGAGATCGTGCTGATAACTTTTCGTTGCTTATGATAAGTTTGAAATAATTTTGCATTATCATTTACCTCAAGACATTGCATATCACCGAAGTCTCCCTAACCTGTAGTTTTGATAGCGAAACGATATTTTCCCTAAATAATATTTAATATATCTCCACTCATAGATTAATCAAGAGACAAGTAGCACGCAAGCTTAGAAATGCCTATAGTATTTGAAGCAGTTGTATGGTAGGGTGTTATTTTCAGGTAAAATTTTGCAGGCGTTGGGATGTGCGCTGATAGTCAACTCGGGCGAGCAATACGGTGACAATTTAAGTGGACGACAGACTTCTGCCATGTACCACTTAGGGAAAAGATTTGATTCTGTGAAGCCAGAAGCTCCAAATAACATGTCTTCAATGGAATGGGAACAGATAAACCACACAGGGGACTAGTGACATTGCCCAAAATATCAAAACAAAGGCGAGTAAATTAGAGTATGTAATGACGTCTCCGCTACACATAAATAAATTTCAGAACATCATTATAGGCTACAACCAACTGGCTATACAATTTTTATATGAAAAAGTATGCTAGTTTGGACCAACTGAACATTATTTTAATTGCAAAATCATCACCCTATTCCTGTATAACTATTTAGGCCTTACCTTTTTACTGTAAGGCATGCAATTCAATACGGGTGGTAACGTAATGACATACCATATTGAGATAAATGTATGTATGGTAGACTCTCAGTGACGAGTCAAACTCTTAGAATATGGTAAGTGCCATCATATGGCATGTATGGATAGGAAAGAAAAATTTCGATTGTCCGCATGGATGGCTCCAAGGTATGAAGAATGACGGTAACTGAATTACATCAGATAATTTGGCGGTTATTGTCATGAAACAATCAATACCGTATTTTTCTAGCATCTTTCTGAATAGAGATTTGTAAATTATATGGTATATATTTCATATTTGTTAAGCAAATTGTATACAAAATACTGGTTCTGGAAAAATATTAGGTGTTATCTTACATTACACTACAAAATCATTCTTACCTTATCCCCGATGGGTTGGAAGTTATCTTGGTTCTGCTGAGCATTAATGTTTATTGGGATCTGCTCCATCTTGTTTAGGTTTGACTGCGGAAAGAAGAGAATGGGAAAAACCTTGAGACATTATTGAGCTTTAAAAGTTCATGATCCTCATTACTAAAGTCCCGTTTTTATTCTGACTTCAATGAAGCAAATTATTCTACACATCCAAAGAGTCAATGAATATAGCTTTTTAATAGTTGGACATGTTTTAAACAACTGTTCGTTGAAAAGTGTCCAATTTATGATAGAATTGCAGATTTCCCCCATAAGCTGGACATATATTAACCATAGGTTGTGCGGACAGCTACTGTTGCCCAGCGTTTGTTTAAAAATTTGCCCAACGTTAAAGGTCCACTTTTATGACAATATATGTTGACTTGTGGTGATCTATGCTACCCTTACAATCACCTTTGTGAGTGAGAGAGCTCCCAAATGTTTCCCATATATTTTATAATAATTTTTCTTTATATTTTAGAGAGACATTTAGGGAACGCCCCTAAAAATTCTCTTCATATGCAAAGTACTGTATATGAGGTCATATACAGTCATATATGAGGTCATATACAGTACTATGCATATGAAGAGAATTTTTAGGGGGCATTTGTGGAAATCCCTTGGAGGGGAACTTATTTGATTTACAAAAGATATTAAGATGTAATTACACCTGACATGAACATACTTCAAATCATTCCTTATTATGTCTTATGTTAATTGGGAAATATTTACAACTGGCCATTATCAAGAGAGGTTAACTTGGTGAACAATGAAGATGGAATGCAATTAATGCTCAATTGAGTATCAAGTGAATGTTTTCACAATTCTATCAATAGAAACAATAGGCTCAATGGTGGAATGATTCAAGGTTTGTTCACGTCAGGTGAAAGTACGTCCTAATATCCTTTGTAAATAAAATAAGTTCCCCTTCAAGGGATTGCAACAAATGCCGCTAAACACTCTATTCATATGCATAGTACTGTATATGACCTCATATACAGTACTCTGCATATGAAGAGAATTTTTAGGGGCGTTCCCAAATTGGCTCACTAAAATATAAAGAAAAATTATTATAAAATATATGGGACACATTTGGGAGCTCTCTCACTCACAAGGTTGATGGTAAGGGTAGCATAGATCATCACAAGCCAACGTGCATTGTCATAAAAGTGGACCTTTAAAGGTGTGTATCGTTAATTTGTTGATATTATTATGAATAGAATCGCAGACAACTAACACGTAATTTTAGTCCTAACTAAAAACAGGTGTGTTTGCCCTGAACGAATGAGTGAAAGAATGATAAGTTTAGTTCATACAATGTATATCTGAACTTCTTAATACCATTTTTTTTTATCATCACAAAGAAGTATTATCATGGATAATAACTAAGTTAATAAAATATACGGATGAAAGAATAATAATTAAAATCAGATGGAAATGCATTTTTAAAACTGTATAATCATATACAAAACAATACGTACTCTGAACAGAAATCTGATATATCTATCTCGAAGCTCGCAGTTTTGTTTTTGTCCCACGTCTCTTTCAAAGCTCGTTGTGTATTGATTCAATATTTTGACATCATAACCCATGACAAATTTTAGTTCTATCCAAATTAATGATTAACTACTCTAAACGCTTTCTTGTATTTGCACAAGTATATAAATATGGTTTTTCTTCGATAACATAACATGATTATAGTCGTGTGCAAAATTTTCTCCGGGGGTAATGTCATGCATTGCGCAATATTTTTTGTCGAGGGACTTTTGACAAATGTTATCATTCTCTTTTTAAAGCTCGTTATTCATTAATCATTAATCAAATTTTACAAGTTGGATCATCTCCCAAAATGGTGACATCTCCCTCGTAGAAAATGTACTGTAAACAAGAAGGTCTTATTTTGTGCTATGAATTAGCATACTGTTGCGGTAATTATATAGTTTGAATGGTCTTATATTGTTTCATGTATTCTTTTTACCCCATCATTTTATTTCCGCCGGTGAAAAATTATCCATTCATTTTAGTCGTAGATACAATTATGCTTGTTGCGCTTGGTACGAAGAGCAACACTAGTACGCCCCTCCCCTTCAAAGCAGAAGGGGGGGGGGGGGGCAGGGGGCACGCAGAATACGAGCTTATGCATATTAATTGTTCAATAATCATTTTGAGAAGGGTTCCAAAATTTTTGAAGAAGACTCTTCATATCGCTCTCAGGCTTGAAAAGAATAAGATCATTTATATGTAAACCTTATATTTCAAAAGATATAGGCCATCATTGCAAAACTTTATGTATTCTACCAATATATTTGTTTTTCTATGGCCGACAGTATATTATGGCCGATGTACTTCTTGTTCATTACCGTATATGGCTAGAATATTATCAAGGAGAAGGAAGGTAAAAGTTATTTACAGCGGACATCATCAGAGTGATCACTCGGTCATCACACCGCTTTTGAGTTCTAATCCTTGATTATTGAAACAGAAATCACATTTTCAGTCCGAGACGTCATAACAAAACTCCCAACTTCTCCTCTTCTCATATTCAACGATAAAGGGATCATACATGTATACAAGGAATAAAATCATGCTCATTACAAATATGATTAAACAATCGATAAACAAAATACATATTATATACATATCTTTAATAATGCGTAACATATCAATGTGTCTAAATTTCGCTTCCAATATAGTTTGTTTGATATAAGGAGCTGAACAAGATATAAAGCTGAACATGATATAAAGAGTAACTGTATGATATAGATTATCGTGTTGGTTATCAGTTTTTTACTTTGCATTTTCGGGAAAATATTTGTTTATCAAAGATCATATTGACATTTGGATCATAATGGGATAAAGAGACAAGTTATAAAATTGTTGATATGCATCCAACCCAATGAGGGCGTTATTGAATATCAAAGACTGTATACAGTGTAGGTTAGAATGTGATAATGGAAATACACAGATACTTCTGACTGATATGTACACTCTAAGAAAAAGTGTGAAAGTTATGCGCATTTTTTTTAAATTGTAGGTGATATTCCATCAGAGCTTGGAAAATTCTTCATCAGTTACGCTCGCATGCCACTAATTATGTCAGTCGACCATGGTTGGTCAGGACTTGTGATACCGTTAATATTTGTTTTTAATGCTTATAAGAAGGGCACATTTCCTCATGTTAGAAATTTGGGGAGGCATTTGCACCCTGCCCCAGCCCCCGCCAACGGTATGCTGCCCCCTCCCTGGGAATGATAATAGCCCTGGGGGGATGGGGCACTTGTCCCCACTCCCACCATTCCCCTCCCGTATGATGCCCCCTCGGCATGAAAAAGTTTATTGTTAATTTTGTTAAATTATCTCTTGTGAATAAGCAAAAATAATTTGTGCTGTTTCTTTTGATTAAGAAAAGGGTAACTTTGACACAGAAAAGGGGCACATTTTCTAACTTTTGGGGGGGGGGGCACTAACTCCTACCTCNGGGGAGAGGGGCGCCAAAATTCTGTATATCACTATATATTGAAGATTACATATATCTTTACATAATGATTCCATTTTTCTGAACAAAATACGCCTCTTAACATTAAATTTTTTTCCCATCAACATTTTCATCTGGGTCAGAGGGCTATGCCCCGCTTCCCAGAAATACCCCCTCTACGGCACATCTATTGACAAGCGGGGTCTATGACGTCATATCCAGTCTTGCATCAAAACCACGGACTTAAACATGTAGGATTGTGCCCCGAATATTTCTCCTTCTTGTTCAATATCCTCCTCAAAATCCGAGTCAGGACATGAATAACTGTTTTCCTCAACTTCTGAAGAATCTACCACGTTCCGCATATAAACAAAAAAAATTCAAATCGCGGGTATAATTGGCGCCAAACAACATCATAAATGCATAGAATGACACACGCAAACGCCAGTTCTTGCTCAGCAATGTCTGTATATGACGTCATAATGATTGACAGATCGAAGTCCCAACCCACCGGATCCGCGCAGTCCGTTTTTGAGGGGCGTTCCAAACAACCATACCATTTCTTGATTTTTCACCTCTATGAAATAGAACGAGATGATAAAGGTGGTGAATATGGATGCATATTAAAAAGATTAATCAGAAAAAAAAATATACAGTGTCATTTTAAATGGCACAGTATCTCGCAATATAGAACTATTGGTGGTTCGGATGAGACCCATGAGATGGCAGGAATTGGTCCAAATAGAACTTTAGGGCCATTATAAGCCTTGTGTAAATTTCTATATTCCAACACGCACCCAGCAAATGTACAGGTAGTTTAATTTCAGACCCTTTTGTGCTTTTGTGAGAGAATGAGCTGAAAAACAACCCTTCATATTTCACAAAACATGATCAATGGTAACTTTTCCTAGCACATTTGCTGCCCTCTACGCTCTATTTCCTCACAACTAGCTCTCAATTATGTTGTTTTGACGAAGAGGCGGTAAGTACGAATTGTCGTTTTGTGAGTAAATTGAAACGATATTCTGAATACTAGTGCCTCAGAGTGTAAATTCACGTTTATGCGTTAGTTTAAGAGGCGTTTAGGAGTACCTGCAGAATACAACGCAACACCTATTTTTGAACAGCGCCATCTCGCGGTGGTTTTTAGAAAGTTTTTTTTTTTTTTGGGGGGGGGGGGGG
>BQKZ01000903.1:58548-68975 GCA_036244855.1 Temnopleurus reevesii
AAACTTGGCTCAAGTATGTATAAGCATGTGAGGAAGAACTGATGAGATTTTGGGTTCATGAGGTCAAAGGTGGCAGTGCCCAAAATTTGTAAAATGTATTTGATTTTTGATGGCATGGAACAGGCTGTACATACCTTTCTGATTGCGTGATGGCGGAGGCATAAATTTTGACCGTGCGCGGTCGAGGATTCATCTAGTTGTTTTATGAATTTCTTATGTATTTCTTTGTTTTTTCGTCCTTTTTTTTTCTATTGTTTTTTCTATGAAATTTATTGCAGAACATTTTTGAAGAAATTTTGTGCTGAAATAAATTAGTTTCAGCCCATAAAACAAAATATAACTACATCTTTATGGATTCTGACTGAAATCACAATTTACATTGACTTTGCACACAAAATCACGTTTTTGAGCCATTTTCGGTCTGACATGCATGTACAAAAAGTGGCGCGGCGACATAACCACATGCCTGATTTTCGCAAAAACAGTCTTAAAAGTTGCGCAAGACTTGAAAGAAAAAAGTCAGTGAGTCTCGTAGTGAAAAAATTTTGCGCGGCGGCGTGATCGCGAAATTCGTCGAGGGAGGGGTCAAATTGACCCCCTCCCAGTTAGGGTTAAGTTATTAGTGGGGTCACGCAACTTTGCGTGAGGAATGTTTAAGAATTGACCAATCACAAAGTCGACATCTACAGAGGATAGTGCTGCATTACTTATCGGTGATGCTTGATACAGATTAATTTTTTTGTGATAAAAGTGTTTTTCGCACTTGCTTTAAAGGTAGAAAACTACATTTGTACACATTACGGTTATGCTTACAACTTGTTGTGTACCTCAGATATGCCAAAATGATAACTTCTATGAAGTATTTTGGTCGAATGCAGTCCAGAATATTTAATTCAACTAAAAATCTATTCCATCCTAATTCATCTTGACACCAACGGTATCGCGATACTCCTAGCGTATTACCACACACACCCAAAACATTGTAAGAGCACATACAGTGCGCACTTCCATACACTGCCACACCATGCGAAATACGCACTGAGAGAGACTATTGCGCTTTTGGTCAATGAGGGGTCAACGGTTGTTTTGAATTTTTAATGCACGGTCCATTAATTTGAGGCCCGAATGAAAGAATTATTATTGGAATAACTATAAATATGCTCATCATGACCTATCTTTGTGCTCAATTGATTGGTGATAAGTTCTAACATTTAGTACTCTTCAACATAACACAACAATCTTGGAAAGTCAAATTTTAGGTGATAAGTTCTAACATTTAGTACTCTTCAACATAACACAACAATCTTAGAAAGTCAAATTTTAGGCTGAAAAAGAAGTATTCTACCTTTAACCCATTATATCATAATATTACCTCCTCATTTTTCTGGCAATGGAGAGGCAGACAGCTTAACTTTAGGACTGGGTAAAGGAGCTCAATCTACCATCATCTGCTGAACAGACGATAGTGCTACAAAAATAAAAAAAGAGGAAGCAGAGGAAGATTAAGAAATGGAAGAAGGAATAGAATAAGAAGTTTGTAATCTCTCTCCTAAATGTACCAACCTTCATATCGTTTTATGTTTTAGGCGATTGAGAGAGCAGGAGGCTGAGCTGCAGGGCTGGATGAAGGAGCTCAATCTACCATCGTCTACAGAGGATAGTGCTGCATTACTAATCGGTGATGAATTAATGCAGGTTCGTATTGATCGCTCTCTATCATTAACAGTCCAGTTGAAAACTGACCCAATTACTCTTTCTCTTCACCACCAAACACCTAGATCCCTGCTGGAACTTAAAGCCCAAGTGTAGTTTTGGTAAATATGGAGAAATGTGAATTTTGGGGATGTTTATCATGACATGTAATTCTTATATACATTTTGAGACCATAGCATATTTTTTTACGAACTGATTCTTTTGAAAATTTGAATTTGACCGTTAAATCATATTTAGCGCCCTCTCTTGGTTATAGCATTATTTTGCTTGTTATCAGGCATATACAAAGTTATTTCCAAGATTTGACAATAGAATCATATAGAGATATACACAACATTTAAATTTTGAAATTTTCATCCAATTCTGAGCATGGGAAGTTGTCCTTTATCAAGAAAGAAAATATTGAATTAGTGTGGTGAAGCACCACACTAAAAAAAATTTGCACATTTTAGGTTATAGCTTTTCCCAAACTAATTAATTTTTCGCACAATCTTTTGTGCAATATGTTTATAATACTATATTTCATTTCATATAGATTTGAAGATAAAATCTGGCGATAAAAATATTTGCTTTTACCAAAACTGTACTTGGGCTTTAATGACCACATGCACACATAACCCTCAGTTTACTCATTCATGGTGTCGCATGTGTAATTATTTCTCCATAGATCCCTGTGTTATTTTGCCTTTCAAGAAAACTCCTATAAAATCGGTCATATTGTAAGGTTGTTATTTTGACATTTCTTGTTTATCTGATTTTCCCTTTAAGTTCATTGACTGTCTAGCTTTGAAAAGATTTGCATACATTATTTTATTCCATTTCAGTTGCCAAGCAGTCTGGCATTTTTCTATTCTCTTCTTCCTATTCAGATATCACTTTCACCACCTGTCTATTCCCCTCCTTTCAATCTGCCATGCTTCTCCATTTCTTCTCTATTCAGGTGTGCTCACTCATTACATCACTCACCTGACTCTTTAGTCTGACTCATCATCTCATTTAGTTCAACCATTCCTACATTCTTTCATGGTCATTCTCCTCATCCCTTTTGCCACCTCATCCCTTATCTCTTATTGGTTCTTTTCTTGAATTTGGTTGGTCCATTTAGTTAGGTGTACCCACTTTATCTTTTTGTTTATTGATTCATTTAAATATGTTAATATGTATTTATGTTAATTTGATATGAACCAGTAGGCAAAGCAGCCATCTTGTTTTCAAAATAAAATCAGAGCAGTACTGGACTTCGTTGCGTCAAGTTCCATTCCTTGTGTTCCTTCTCTTGAGTTCTCCTTAGTTATTTCCATGCTACCCTTCATACTTAAAGGATTGAGAAAGACATTTATTTTACACCCCAACAATGTTCATTTCCCTACCCTACAATACATTTGTAGATTAGGTCAACAAGTGCTTGGCAGCAATGGAAAGAAAATTTGTTGACTTTATCATTCTGAATTCAAAACTACCTGTTGACCAGCTCATTTTTGAGAAATTACTCATAATACAGTCTGACCTTGTTATAACAAAGTCATTGGAACCAGAGAAAATATCTCTGTATATTGAACCCTTGTTATATTAGGGTCAAAATATGTACAATAAAATACAAATAGATAGGACCATGAAAATTACCTCGTTATAATGAGGTTTGATGATTTGTCCTGAATCCACAACCTCCATACATCTAAGGAGATATTAATTACCTTTATATCCGGCTGTGTAAAGTAGTTCCAAAAACTGCAAATAAATGGGTCCACCTTTTGATAAAGAAAGTTCATATATATGTATTGGTTTACTAATTTCCACAGTTATATAATCATTCACACACAATCATCCTTTAATATCAATCAATAATCATTGAACTCCAATGTCATCTATGGCCTAAAAAATTAATCCTGTACATGGTGATTCCCCACATTACGAGCGTGTAACCTCATACCTTGTTTGAAGCAGTGTAGTTTACAGAACTCGTGGGTTATATCTGGTTGTCGCCCTCTAAATTTTGAATTCCCGCGGGGAGCTAGAGGCGTGGAAGGGAAGAGAAAGAGTTGTTTAGTCAGTGTTCAACTTGGCTGCAAGGGCATATAAAAAAACAAGCAGTGCTTTTTCATACTTATCCCTCAGATTTATGAAATAAACAGTTTTGGTTTGAAAAAAAAGAAATAATATGAAGTTGAATAGTTGTTTATTTTGTTTCTATACTACATGTTGTACTGAAGTAGTTTTCTATAGCTTGATCTCTTTTATTTAACTTTGTATTGTTTGTTCCATTTTTTGAAGGTATTGTGCTATAATTTGTGATTTGTGAAAAATTAGCTTTACAGTATACAAGATACAATATAGAAGAAACTTTATTAATTCATGCCAAATTGCACTAGTATATTGAGAGGGTGTTGCTTAAAATCAACTGCAACTTTCCATAATGTTACACGCACTGGATACGCACTTAACAAGATGTGCATGAAACAATGAATTTGATTGGCACGTTCCGATCAACTGCAACTTGTGATCGAATGCAACTTTTGAACAACACCCCCTAAGAATAGTTAACTTAAACTTGAATTTGACTGTATCATTACCGTTTGCAGGTTCAAGAAGAGATATTACTGCTGTCTTTACAACTTCAAGAGAGAAAGCCTGACATCAAGAATGTTCTCTCAAAGATAACTCACCTTTCACAGCAAACTACCGGATGAAGGAAAAGAGAATAGTAGGGAGAAACGGAATGCTCGTTAAGGGGAACTTCCCCCATACATTCAATGCGCTTTCAGTGAATGAAGAAAAAGAGAACGGTAGGGAGAAATGGGCTGCTCGTAAAGGGGAACTTCCCCCACACATTCAATGCGCTTTCAGTGAATGAAGAAAAAGAGAACGGTAGGGAGAAACGGGCTGCTCGTAAAGGGGAACTTTCCCCATACATTGATGTGCTGTCATTCAATGAAGTAAAGGAACTTAATTTGTGTCAAATGGGATGATCCGTTCAAAAGTTATGAATTTGTCAAAGTCTACATTCCATCCACCGAGGATGGGCATCCTTGAGTTAGTAATGTTGGCATAGTCTGTGATGGCATAATGAAGAACTCCCCATATACTTTTAAGCAAATGTTCACATTTTTTTCTTTTTCAAGAATGTTAGAAAGTTTTTTGTTGAATATGATATAGCCACATAAATTCTGCATGCATATGTGATAGAATTAAGGTGAATTAAAAGTGAAGGGCCAAAGGATGCTCTTTCACAGGTGGAAATAAAAAAAAGAAGAAAATTCATGACTTGTGAATGGATTATCCAATTTTTCACTATCCAAATGACCCAACTTGGGCCTGAGCTATTTTACGAGACAGTTTATAATTTGTTCAAACAGCATTGGATTATAGTTTATGGTTTGTGAGAAGCTAAGTGGAAACCAAAGAGAAGTAAAGAAAGACATTTGTTAGAAGGTTTGTATCAAATCAGTTCTATCTGACCTAATGTTTGATACACGTTTCATGTGTAATACTGAATTGAATCGATTATATCACAAAAGAATTTAACAATATTTGTTGAAATTATTTAGCCACTCTGGCCAATCAACTACAAGCTGTTATTCCAGCCAGCCTGCCATAATAAAAGTCAAATATTACCACTTTCTTTCCTTCAAGCGATAGACCAGTTTTGGGAGGAGATCGCTTCAGATATTTAACTAGTTCGCGAGCTGCAGTAAAATTATTACCATAATGCAGCTTTTCAATAGTAAATTAGAGCATGTTCATAGTTTGTTTGAATGAAATCGACCTAAAAATGGCTTAATTATCGCAAAATAAAAAATCATGCTGCGGTCGTTCTCCCTTACACAACATGCTTCATGTACAAAATGAACGCGAACTCACACACCGCAGACAAAACCACCGACCGCACCGCCCATTTCAGGCCGACGCTCCCCCGTGCAAAAGCACTTGGCACACCGTAGGAATAATGGCTGATTGACGTGTTCGACGTGTAATACACAGAATACAAGCAAAAATGTACTCCTAGCATCCTACACAGATATATTTGGGCATGTAAAGCAACTTGTGAATACATCAACTCGTTCAATACCTTTAAATGCCCAGTACATGGCAATAAACCAGGAGGTCATGGTTTGAATGAATGTAATAATGAAAATCATTTCTGATAGACCTGGATGTTAGATAAAAAATACACGTGGAGTGGTTCTGACTCTCCAGGGAATAATTTTAGTTTTCACAATTGACTAGTAGCTTTACACTTTGAGGAATCATTTCCAACACTTTACAGTACAGTCCTATGTGAAAAAAGTTGCTATACAAATCATCTTCTGTGCAGCAATCATGCTAAAATGCATAGCAAATTGCGATGCGATCCATGAAAATTATTCCCTGCTCTCGGCTTTCAACCAGAAGTTTGTATGTTCTCTCATAAGAAAGTATTTTGTGAAACTGTTATATGATTCCCATTTGAAGATGTTTTTAATCGGAAGATAGACAGATATGTGAGCAATATCCTCATCAACATTTTGAATGGAACCAATCAATGTTATTTAAATGCTTCTGTTGAATTTATAATATTGTGCATATTATATCACTAATTAACTTTGCTGAAGGATTCTGTTCGAAAGTTTAGGCAAGTTCATCATGCATGATACAGTTACATAGTGCAATTTTGTGCAAATTCATCAAATTTTCTACAATTAAAGAATTTGTAGTGAGAAAGGAATGCTAGTTTTCCTGTAATACATTTTGTTAATCATTTTTAATGATTCAGTAGCTTGTCACAATTTCAATCTTAATAATAAAGAATTTATTTACGGAGTGGTATATTGTGAATTTTCATTTGTCGACCTGCGAAACATTATTATAATAGATATAAAGCTGTTCGTAGAGGTGTTAACATTTTTGCGATAACTGGTAACCAGTTCCTACACTCAATGGGTGACTTCAAGTACGATGTGCGGTGTTGGTGTTGGTGTTGGGAGAGCATATCGGCCCGTAAACCGAGCTCCCACACCGCTAGTCAGTTTACAGAAGCGATACGATCGCCGTATCGATCGCTTAACACCAGCCTCAACACTACGTGACATCATACGCGATTGCACAAAGTCTCGCGAAAAGCACGACAATGAAATAATTTTCGGTCCAAAATTCTCAAAATAATTAATTTTAAATCATATAAATCGTGTAACCATTTTTAAAATCCCAAAGGAAAAATATTGCCTTTAAATATAAAGTATGTGGTTTTAGTGTTTACAAGCAAATTTCACTGTAAAATACCACCGACATGTCACGGGTTATCGTAGCGAAACTGCTCCTGTTCCGCGAGTAGAAAACAAATGCAGGATTTCAACACCAACACCAACACCGAACTTGAAGTCGCAATTTTCCCAATCCCTAGGGGTTGGTGATGAAGAATAGGGAAATTGCACGTAAATCATCAACACCAGCAATCAACACTAACTACTGGAAATATGTCAGAATTTCGAGAGGTCAACCCTAACAACGACAGACTTCAAGTTTGGTATTGAGGTTGGTGTTGGTGTGGAAGCAACACCAACACCAGTGTTCAACACCGTACTTGAAGTCACCCATTGATAACCCCCAGTGCAGAATCACACCTGAGAAAGGGTCACCAGTCTTACATAAAGTGCTGTGTATATGTATGAACAGATTTATGAAACACCTCTCTGGTGAGGTAGTAAGAAGATTCCAGAAAGAATGGCATTGATCCCTCATTTGAAATATGAATTTATTTTTAATTTTTCAGCTCCAGCCACTATTGGTAGAGACAATTCATATCCCTCATGACATTCTTTTTTCCAGTGCATAGTTAAAAAGAAGAGTCTATCCCATGATATTATTATTTCAACAGGAGCAGACAATCAGATGAACACACCAACACTTCCATTGGCATAATTTGGAACGACAATAACATTTCACCGATTTGTGCGTTATTTTACCATCCTATCATGTTTGTTTATCCCACATAACGCATGAATAAAACACCGTGAAAACAAGATTACAAGTTTGCGTATTTATTTCATGAAGATAATACTTGTGTTATCCAAGATGTTCATGCTGAGAATTTGTCATGTGGAAGCAAGTAGGATTAAGGTAACTGAAAAGTAAGAGACTTAAATGGGAATTACACCCAGGCATTATTTTGCGGTCAGTAAAGGAAGAAAAATAAGATGAAACAACTTTGAAAATTTCAGCATCATCGGATTAAGCGTTCAAAAGTTATGACTTTCCAACATTATTATTTACACCCCTTATGGGCTCCTTGAATTGGCAACGTACAGGCACAAAATGGCTGCCAACATGGAAAACTCTCGTACACAAAATTTCACATTTTCCTCTTTTTCCGGAAAAGTAGACAAAATTTTGTTTTTTCTGTTATATAAAATATAGCCACCTCAATTCTGCAAGCATTCCAGAAAGAGTGATGATGATGATGATGATGATGATGATGATGATGATGATGATGATGAAATATGATATTGGTCTATTTTTAATAAATTCATATACTGTACAAAGTGAATGAGGAGTTTTCCATCTATGACATCACAGATTATGCTAATTGGCTATAAGTTGCCAATTCAAGGATGCCAACACAGGTGAAAATGATAACTTTGAAAATTCATAACTTTTGAATGGATTATCCGATTTTGCTCAAATTTTCACAGTTTGTTCATCTCATTTTTCTTCAATTACTTACCACACATTAATGTCTGGGTGTAAATCCCCTTTAATGTCCTGCAAACTATCATTAAAACGTAGGGATGTCAACTGTTACGGAATATGCATGAGGATTATAAAAAAAAAGAATCGGAATCTATTAAAATGGAACATCACAAATGTTGGAAGATGTCCACATAGCGGTATAAATGAAGATATCTTACTTGCTTTTATTGAATGTGATTTGAATAAACCATTATTTTTGTATCTGTCAAAAGTTGTTATAGTAACATATGACATTGATTTAGAAATGACAGGATCACACTTATTAAAAGTTCACAAAGAGACTGAATTAGATTTGTTTTTAACTATCGCGTTCTGGTGTATGTATAAATCTATTATAATAAGAAACAAAACAGGAAAAGATTCTTGTGAATTTAACATAGAGTATTTATTTAAAAAAAGAAATCTGTAAAAGAATTGAAGAAAATATGACTGGCAAAAAAGAATACCATATAGCTTTCCCAAACAATTAGTTTACGCGGCTTAAGCAGATCAACTGTCTATGTTCTTCATTCTTCCTTTTGATTTATGCTGGTATAATTGTAGTTGATTGAAATGTATAATTTTTCTTTTAACATTTTGTGTTCTCTTCTGTTAAATGTTGATTGAATCATGGAGACATTAAATACCCGGAAGGGTCAAAAAAGAAGAAAACAAAAAAATCGGAATCACCAGCAAGATGAATGAAATATTTCCTCATGAAAGAAATCACGATAACAATAATGCATACATCAATATTCTTTATTTTCTGGTTAAACATTTGACTCAGCTGTTAGATTATTCTCATTTTTATCTTTATTATGCATATTCTGCATATTACAAAAACATAAAACAAATTTGCAATCAATGGCAAACTTTAGAACATGATTTTCCATAGACTTGCGATTTATTTTTTTAATTTTAATTTTATTTGTTTAATTGCCGCACATGGAGTGGAACACCCTCCTCGGCCATAATGCTGTTCTTCTGAGGGGTCCAAACACGTTAGAAATACAGTGGAACCTCGTTATAAAAATATAAAGAGGTCGGATATAGCGAGATTCCTGTTATAACAAGGTGATTTTATTGGTCCTAGCTCTTTATAGTTTCTTGATGTTTTACCCTGATATAGTGAGGAACCTGATATAACAAGGTAATTTTTATGGTCCCAAGGACCTCGTTATAAAGAGGTTTCACTGTACATGCAAAATCTACAACAAAAATACAATTTAGATATACAACAAAGATAAACAATTTAAAAAGAGATAATAAAATGGTTACATAACAATATGAATGCAAATATGAGCAAAATTGATATCAATCGTACGGTCGATTGAAATGGTTGGCATCTCTACTCTGTATTCAATCATGCATGATATACTACTACAGGGGCCTGTAACATAAAAGATGCAACTAAACTTACGATAAATATTCATTGCAAGTCTATGGCAAAACGTGTAACATAAAGATACAATTGAATTTCAATTAATCGTACCTCTTTTATGTTACAGGCCCCAGATCAGACCGGGGCAAACAAGAACGGTGTGTGGTAAACAGGTCAAAACGTCAACCGTTAAAGAATCTTTTTAATCACTGTCAATGAGGCGCCGTGGTGTAGTGGTCCGACTCTTGCCTTTCAACAAGAGGGCCGTAGGTTCGAATCCCATCGATGGCGTTAATTTTCTTCAGCAAGAAATTCATCCACATCGCACTGTACTCAACCCAAACGGAAGTGAATGGATACCTGGTGGGAATATTAATACCTTGAAATGCCATGTGCGCTGGTGTCCGCCGGGCTAAAGTCAGGGTAATAATAATGCAAAGCGCCTTGAGCACTCTGCAGAGTGGATACGTGCGCTATATAAATTGCATATTATTATTGTTATTATTATCATTATTATTATTATTATTATTATTATTATTTTTATTATTATTATTATTATCATTACTTTTATAAGACGGTGTGTTATAGGGACCCTGTTCTCGAATAGATCATTCAATCGGTGTGAAAAAAA
>BQKZ01000903.1:104429-122264 GCA_036244855.1 Temnopleurus reevesii
TTCTAAAACACCACTCTGAAAAATGTTTTCCTCCTTGCTACAAACAACATGGTCAATAAGGGATTGAGAGTTTTCTGTTGTTCTTGTAGGTTCCGTAATCAATTGGCGAAAACCATTCAAATTCAGTAAGCTTCTATACGACTTTGAAACGGAAGACGGCTGTAAAAGTTTATGTTAATGTCCCCTAAAATTATTACCTCATCGTCTCTTAATAATTTGTCAAAGGTTTCACCGAGACATTCAATAAAGGTGCTATCTTTAGGTGGCCTGTAAACAACACCTAAAATAATTGGTATGGTGTGTGGTATTAAGATATTAACAAACAAAGATTCATTGGAGTCTAGAGAGGGTCGGAGGTCCTCTCTAACATTGTAAGCTATGTCGTCACGTATATATATAAACACACTCCACCACCGTGACGTGTTGTGCGATCACGTCTTAAAATACAATAGCCATAGATTGAGATTTCTTCGTCATTAATAGATGTGTTTAACCACGTTTCAGTAATTGCAATCACAGCAATAGTGTGTTGGGAAAAAAGGCAACGTAGATCTGTTATTTTAGACAGGATTGATCGGATGTTCAAATGAACGAAATGTAAACCTTTGGATTTAAAATTATCATTGAAAGTATCATATAAAGAATTTTCATCTAAAACAAGTGGGTTCGATGTAGGGGTGGGATCAATATATTATAGCCACATCAATTCCCCAAGCATTCCAGAAAGACCGGTCACGTTGATTCCTCATTTGAAATATGATATTAATTCATTTTCAATAAATCTATATACAAAGTAACTGAGGAGTTCTCCATGTATGACATCACAGATTATGCTAATTAGATGTACGCATGCCAATTCAAGGATGCCCAGCACAGGTGGAAATGACAACTTTGAAAATTCATAACTTTTGAATGGATTATCCAATTTTGCTCAAATTTTCACAGTTTGTTCATCTGATTTTTCTTCATTTACTGACCGTTCATTGTTGTCTGGGTGTAATTCCCCGTTAAGAAAGATTTGGTGAAACACCTGTTTCGGTTGTCACGATGTCATAATCTTATCATTTAATTTCATTTATAGCAAGCAAATAAACGCAAAAAGTCATATTTTTATTATGAATATATTTTGATTATCTTGGCAGTGTTCATTGGATTTTTCTCCTTTTTAAGATTTACAACTAAATGTTTCCATCGATCGTTCTGTGTCCTTTCTTAAAATTTGTTTTTATTCTTGTTTGTTTTGGTATTCTTTTGGATTTTTGTCATTGTAATAGGTGATTAATGATTTTTTTTCCTCAATTATAATGGTCAACGTAAACCAAATTTTATCGAATTTAATCAAACTGAAAGAGAAAAATTGATCTACCTATTGATTCCTTACATTCATCATAATTCCATAATTCGAGATGAGGAAAGGGGGCATAAAAATATGTGACTGCGAGTGCAACGAATAGTTGAAGGTGATTCAAAAGTGAACAATTTGTAAATTATACTGTTTAAAAAAAAGCTGTGCTCAGTGAACATTTAATTCTCCCTTATCTAGTTAAGATTGATATATAGGCCTACATTTGTAGTTATCTTTTACTCTTTCTGCATTCCCTTACATTATCGGAACAGACGTGCTTACAAATACAATTTCCTCAGATTAGATGGCTAACCCCGATCTGAAGTACAAGCAGATCGTCCCCCCCCCCCCCTCCGACGAAATACACTCATGCATGTTCGAGAAGATACGATTCAATCGAGAGGCTTACTTCCGCGTAGTCTACATATTTAGTCACATAAGTTGCTTGTTATCTTCATAAAATTCCCGTATTTTCGATAGAATGGATGGTATATAACTGTAATTGAGTCAAATGAGTATGTATTCTGTCAATGAATATAAAATTAAAGTAAAGATCATAACATTTAATAGATCTTAGCATTATTTTAAAGATCAATGATCAATGTTCATGGCAAATTCCATCGTGTACAACTATTTTTAAAAATGTATAAACGCCTGTCCCGCACTCTACCCTCTCACGCCTTTAATTTCACATCGAACTTTCAACATGGCGATGAACATACCTCGTGCACCGGGCTTTGCCCAAATGCTGAAAGATGGAGCTAAAGTGAGTATATTTTCCTTACAATTCGACAAATCCTGTCTTTTCAGATAATTTTTACACAATGATCCTTTGGAATATAAGTGCAGAAAGTTGGCGCCATGGAAAGGCAACGAAAATTATCGATCGTTCTTTGGTTGTCAAGCATTCACTTTGTTTTCACGAAGCACGAATGTCCGTTGTCGTTCGGGAGAGCTCCGGCTTGTGCGGCGCTTCAACCCCGCAAGCAAGTCGTGCTAGCTCGCAGCACTGCTGGTCGCGGGCCTGGTCCTTTCCGGTCCTATAATTATATAGACAGATCATGCCGAGTGTTGAATAGCTCCAGTTTTTGAATGTCAATTTTAGTAGTAGTAGTTCAAATACAACATATGTTGCATTGATTATTGTGTAGGCCCGAACTTAGTAGCTCAAACTTTTAGGCATACAAATGAAATGCAAATATTTCGATGCTAAGTACAAAGTAGTGCATTTTCAACTTCGTATCCAGCCGTGACGGCGTGAGCGTGTGCGGGCGAGGCCGAGAGTATGGAGATTCTGAAAGTGTCTCTTCGTGTATACACTGGTGGCAGTTTGGATACGAAAGTGCACTAGCGCCAATTTTTCAGACATGATTCAGTGAATCATTGCAACTTTTTAAATGATTATTATGCCCTTCATGTCTGGAATCACAAAGAAGAATTGCACAGATAAGATAGCATACCTTAGTTATATAACTCAGGCACTTTTTCCAGTTAATTTCCAGTCAAAATCCTTTCTAAAAGCTTTTGGAAAAAATGTTTGTCTCATCAACTTGTTGGGTCCCCTGGTCCCTGGAGATTCAAATGAAACAAGTTTTATATGTGTGAAAAAGCGATGCCAAGATTTCCTGGCGATAGACCATTCTTTGTGGGAATGTAACGTAAGATAAGACTAAGACTAGAGCATTAGTCTCCTTAGAGACTTTGTGTCAAGTAAAGACGAATACTTGTTATTGCCTATTCAGGAATCATTTTACTTTTACATAATTTGATTACATGTAGCAGTTTTAGATATTGAGGAAACACTTTCAATATTTTACTGTACAGTCCTATGTGAGAAAAATTGCTACACAAAATATCTTTTGTGTAGCGATCATGCAGTAATGTGTAGCAAATTGTGATGCGATACCAGGAAAATGATTCCCTGCTATATATGCTACTGTAACATCTAGTTTCTTTTTTTTTTCAAAATTCTTTTTATGTAGGGTATAATAGATATTTAAATGTTCTGGCTTAAAAAATGTCTTTATAATTATATTCATTTTTTTTTCATTCCAGAATTTCCAAGGTTTGGAAGAAGCCATCTACCGTAACATCTCAGCATGCAAGGAGCTTGCAGAGACGACTTGTTCGGCATACGGACCCAGCGGGATGAACAAGATGGTGATCAATCACATAGAGAAGCTCTTTGTCACAAACGATGCTGCAACTATCCTCAAAGAGTTGGAGGTAATATACATATTTCTAGTTGAACCTGGGAGTAAAGATGCAAGAAGAATTCTTCTCAAGATGGATTATAGTTTCATAGAAGAATGATTGGTTTTTTAACGCCATTGTCATTCGATTGAAGAGATTAGTTTACGACTTTCCCAATCTATCCTTTCATATGTTGAAGAGAGATGGCTTGGGTGGATAAGAATGTTGCTGATTCAAGGATGGTACTGTAGAAGTGCAGGCACTTTAATGCCTGTTTGTAATATCAATGTAATGAAGACACAATGCTATAGTATTCCAGTCCAAACAAGCATTGTGCTTAAGTAGTAGATATCAGATCATGAATTCCTTGCGGATTTAGGTTGTTCAAAAATTCTAGCTGACAAGTTGATGATAGCATACTGAAAATTAAGTTTGATTTGATCATTTGTAACTTTTGAGTCAATGGCCAAGATTGTTGTATAAGAAGTAATTGATATATTTATTGAAAAATAATTTAAGCAGCTCTTCTCCATGAAGGAGTTGCATTTTTTTCCCTCAACAGATCCAGCACCTGTCAAACCAAGATGTTGTGTCACCTGACGTTGAACAGGAGATTGAAAATTGATATGGTATTTGCCTGAGCTTTCCTTTATTCAGACATACATGTATCACAGCATCATTGTCACTTTTCTTCATTTCTTCCCGCGACAGGTCCAGCACCCAGCTGCCAAGATGCTCGTGCTCGCTTCACAGCAGATGGAGCAGGAGGTCGGAGACGGAACAAACTTCGTCATGGTGTTTGCCGGAGCTCTCCTGCAGTATGCTGAAGAGATCTTGAGAATGGTGAGTGGTCATGGAAACTTGAGGAAAAGTCAGGGAATTTGAAAACATTGTGAAAAATCATTTAATAGCATTCACTTCTTGGTTATAGCAGCTGTCTAGTTTCTTATGTCTTTACTACTCTCATACCTTGTGGCTGTGAGGGGAGATAAAGGCTGTCGAAAAGTGTTGTATTTTTGGAAACAGTAATTATGTCATGGAATTCTGTTATAAATTTCTGTTGGAGCCCTACTGGTGTAATAACATTTACCTGTATCCAAATGTAAGATTTGAAATTCTTAATGAGAAGTGTTCATGAATGTTCTTAGGAAAGCCACAATGTAGTGAATGACGAAAATAGTAGAGAAGTATCACTTTTTATTTCAGATGAATATGATGTTATAATTCAGAAAGTTATATTTGTTTTTCATTTTTAGTCAATATTGATGCCAATGTTATGCTCGATGTTGACTTCCTCATCGACGAAACAATTTTAAGTCATTAGAAAGGAAAGTTTCTTGTAAAAGATTGAAGATAAATGAATGATGATAAAGTTCTATTGCAGACAATTAGTTTATTGTGGTTTTTTTTTCTTCTAGGGACTGTCACCCACAGAAGTAATTGAAGGATATGAAGTAGCATTGAAGAAAACAATGGAAATTTTACCTGGTAAGTATTAGTATCATAATGCAGTACTGAGAAAAATATTTCCATGGGAACGTATGGAAGTGTTACTTTTGCCTGGGATTTCTCATTTTTCTGCTGCCTCCTGAATTATAATACATGTACAATGAATTACAATTAGATGAATTGTGAAATACAGTCAAAATCGTACCAGCACAGGGTGCTACAAGAATTTTTTTCACCAGTTGCCCAGTTGGGCAACCAAGTTTTCATATCACTTGCCCGAACAAAATTTCATTTGCCCCAAATTGATGGCCTATGCCAATTTGTACATGTAGATGAAAACTAGAAAAAGCTGCTACTTGCCCTTTTGGGCAAATGACAATTTTATTTACTTGCCAGACAGCTTCATTTTGTTGCCCCGGGCATGCGGGCAAGTGGGTTTGTAGCGCCCTGCAGCATTGTGTTTAAAAACTGTTGACCGGTATGCATGACTACATACGCCTTTGTGCACAACTTTTCTCAGTTGATGAATAATGTGAAATACAAAGTGTACATGTCATTGAGTTTAGGAAAGGATCACTAGTTATTGATTTGCATACCTCGACAGACGGCTTCATGAAACACAATCCTGGGTAATTTTTGCATTACAAACATTTAACTTTTGAAATGAAATTACATGATATATATCGGAATCATAACAAATATAGTTTGCCTTATATATACCAATGCTGAGGTCTTCATAGAAATTTAGACCAAAATATATTTCCAGGAACAATCTTTATACACTACTCATGCGAGATGGTAGGAATGTTCATCAGTGTTTTTATGGCATGTTAGATTCTCCAACTTCTACAATGTATATATCATTCAATTTGTATTGATAGTTCCTTGATGAATGTAAATATGTTAAAATTCTTTAGTATGCTGTGTCATTTATAACTATTTCCTACATATTCATGCTTCACATAGATCTTGTTTGCGGCACTATCAAAGATTTGAGAAGTTCCCAAGAGGTCACACAAGCCATCCGCACATCTGTTATGAGCAAGCAGTATGGCAACGAGGACTTCCTTGCAAAGATGATTGCACAGGCCTGCAGTAAGTACTGGATTTCCATATACCCCATTTACACCATTATGCAGCCTGTGGCCAACCCCAGGCCAACGAAGGGCAGTGAAGTGATGGCCTGGGTTCTATTGGCCTGGGTTCTATATCTGGAACTTAATTTGGCCTCCAGAAATCTGTCCTTGGCCACTATTGTATAGCATGAGAGTCTAAATTAGAAATGTGGTCAATTTTGCCATTAGAATAAATAATGCGAGGGAGAGATGTGTCAACCTATATTTTTATTGCATAAGTACAATATCCAAAAGTGGACTTGCACAATTCTGGAGGTTATATCTGATCATCCTGGACCTAGCCAATGTGTGGGACCAAAGTAGGCTGGCTTTCAAACTGATTATGAAAATGGGCGAATTTCAAATGGGGTTTTAGAAAATCTGTGTTGCCATGGTTGTAGACGAGTAAAAGTAACATAACTCTATGTGAAAATATCTTACTAATTTGGTTGCATTTCTCTAACCTAATTTTACTTCATTTTTTTTACAGTTTCAGTTATGTCCAAGATGAACACATTCAACGTGGACAATGTCAGGATAGCAAAAATCTTGGTGAGTAAAAACAATGTGACTCTCAGCATTTCATTCACAATGTTATGAATTTATTTGTTATTTTATTTTCATGTGCATATGTTTTCTTTCGTATACATGGAGTCACTGTGTTTAGATTATCAAAATAATTATGATTAACCAGGTGCCTGTAACATAAAGAGATACAATTAATTTTGCAATTAATCATTTCTTTTTGGTACATATTTTGCCATAGACTTACGATAAATATTTATCGTAAGTTTGATTGCAACTTTTATGTTACAGGCCCCAGGTATCAAATCCTAAAGATTGTGAATATTTCATTACGGATTATATCCAGCAGAATAATAAATAGTCTATATGAATTTGATTGCACTGGTAGTCTTGTAACTCTGCAGTGTTTTAGAAAAATGCAGAAGGTATACTCAGCAATTTGGAAGCTAACACTGAAAATGCGGGAGATGCGTTCAACAATGCATTGGTGGCTGAGATTGCTGCCTATTCTAAGGTTGTGATGATTTAATTAGAGAATATTTAATAGGCATTCAATTAAAATTGAGTGGAAGAATCCATTTATCATACATTGTATCTTCAGGGATCTGGTATTTTAGGATCATCTGTGCTACAAGACATTGGCCCGTATTCCGATAGTGAGATTTAACTTAACCCAGGTCTAAGTCATTGTTTTGTTATAGACCCAGGCTATTCAAAAGTTAAACCAATGGTCTAAATGACAATGATTTAGACCGGGGTTAAATTAAACCTTGCTATTGGAATATGGGCCATTGTGTTTAAGAAGAACGTAGAAAGAACACTGAACATTGCACCAAATGGTGCTCTCCATTAGTAGGTTTTGAAGATTTAATTACGAACAATTTTCACAACTATGTGATATTGATTTCCATAATTTTTTATTTTTTCTGGGGTCTGATATTGTAGGGTATATGTACTACAAGGCATGATGTTCAAGAAGAATACACTTAACCCTATTTTAACTGGGCTTTTTCAGACCAAGTTTATACTGGGGGGGGGGTCAATTTGACCCCCCCTTCAGATCTCGGCCGTGGATCGCGCGATGGCCGCAAAATTTTGCACGCGCATAGTGTAGAGTGTAAACTACATGAGTGTATAGTTTGATTCTCTGAAAATTTTCTATTTTTATTTAATAAATTATGCAAATCTATGCATGAAATCTTATTTTCTGTTCTATTTCACTCATTGAAGCTCCTAGAAAGCTCATTTTTGGTATGAATATTCTCCATATTATTCCTCACAATACTACTTGGAAAAAAATTTGGTGTGATGAGACATTTCTTATGTTTTTTATTGTTTTATGAATTTCTTATGTATTTCTTTGTTTTTTCGACCTTTTTTCGACCTTTTGTTTACTATTGTTTTTTGGATGAAATTTATTGCAGAACATTTTTAAAGCATATTTATGCTAAAATTAATCAATTACAACCCATAAAATTGAAAATAACTACATCTTTATGAATTCAGACTGAAATCACAATTTACATTGACTTTGTACACAAAATCATGTTATTGAGCGATTTTCGGTCTGACATGCATGTACAAAAAGTAGCGCGGCGATGTAACGATACGCCCGATTTTCGCGAAAATAGTCTTAAAAGTTGCGCAAGACTGGAAAGTAAAAAGTCAGCGAGACTCGCGGTGAAAAAATTTTGCGCGGCGGAGCGATCACAAAATTTGTGGAGGGGAGGGGTTGGAATAGGGTTAACAATGCATCAAAAGCAAACATCGCTGTCCATCTTCAGGTTTTGAAGATTGAATTACGAACAATTTCCACAACTACATGATATTAATTTACATAATTTGTCTATCTGCAGGGGTCTGGAATTCTAGGGTCCTCTGTACTACAAGGCATGGTGTTCAAGAAGAATGTGGAAGGGACGCTCAACAATGCATCAAAAGCCAAGATTGCTGTCTACTCCTGTCCTGTAGACTCAACACATACAGAAACAAAGGTAATCCAATGTTTTAAAAATTGCAATGTCACATTTTGGGGATTGTAATGTTGCAGTGGTATTGACTTGACCCTTAACTTGAGGCTTTCAGTTTAGATCCCATGCGTATTGTTCTTTTGTCAGGAAGAAATTTATCCACACTGTGCTACACTAAACCCAGGTGAGGTTCTTAAATTTTGAAGCACCTCATTGTTGAATCACCCAGTGGATACTATAGTTTATGTAGTAATGCTATATTGATTGAAGAATGCTTTCTGAATATAGCTTTAGAGCAGGTATATGGGGAGTTTCAGGTTATTTGGAAAATGTTGTAGAAGCTCAAGATAATATGTTTTGGGAAGATAACTAATATAATTCATGATTTTTATAGGGCTTAAACTACGTGAATTCATCTAGTATAGATTCTTTAATTTTGTGAATGGGCGTTTTGTAGCACCTAAGTTTGTTATAAAACTATGAAGTGACTTTCTATTGTCAGATTTGATTCCCTCTTAGTATTGTAATATTATCTTCATTTTGAATCATTGGTAAATTTACCTTGTTATATGAGGGCGGAAATACAGTACATTACAAAAACATGGGACTACGAAAATCGCTTTCTACTATAAGGCAAGTCTTTAGCATCAGTGCTCTCCATAATTAGGTACCACTGTGATTTTTTATTTGGTGAAGGTGCGCTCTTGTTTATTTATTGAATCGTTAATTTTGTATTTATTGATGTTTTCCAGGGTACCGTTTTAATCAAGTCAGCTGCTGAGCTGATGAACTACAGTAAAGGAGAGGAGGATGCATTAGAAACAGTAAGTGTGAAGAATGTTCCTTTGTCCATTATCATGTCCCCAAATCTATGTTTGTAATTTCATGAAAAATCAGACGTGTTGATAGACAGCGCTGCCAACTCGCCCAGATTCTGCAGGATACTCCTGCATTGTAGTCTTATCTCCCATACTCATTAAAAATTCTTCCACATTTTTATTGTGAATCGTATCTTCGTACTAATGACTGTTACTCAAGTCTAGCGCATTTGACTCCCATATGTAGTTTCAATTTCTGTAAATGATGTGTTGGGTCCATCCCCCCCCCACCCGCTTATTTAGGGTTAAAATACTGTGGCTACAAGCCTGCACACCCACACTCCTACCCAACCATCAACCAAATGATTTGTTGCGCTGTTTTGCCGTATTCTCATTTATTCTGTATCCCCCTATAGAAAATTTTCCATATTCTAATTTCAACTTTAACCCATCGCTCATGAATTTCAATTTGAGTACAAGGCTCCAAGATCATATTCATTTTCCAAATGTAACCGAATATTCATTGATAATAATCAATGTGAATACTTATATTGCACCGGTATTCATTAGGCTCTTACGCTTATGACGCTCAACAGAAAACAATATATTGCAAAGACATAATTGAACTAAACAGCTTGAAATTGTATCTTTCTTTCAACCAACAGCAAATCAAAGCCATCGCTGCCACAGGTGTCAGTGTAGTTGTATCCGGTGGCAAGGTCGGTGACATGGCGCTTCACTTCCTCAACAAACACAACCTCATGGCTGTCAGGTTGAACTCAAAGTTTGACCTCCGACGTCTCGCCAGAACAGTCAAGGCTACAGTACTCCCCCGCATGGTGAGTCACAATACCGTGAAAGCCAATATTTTAGTGTACAACCTTACAACTTTACAATTTGCGAATGTTAAATACTATTTCGCTGTACAATCGTTCATTTTACATTATATGTATTCTTGTGTATATATCTGCAATTTGGCCATTTGGCCGCGAAAGATATAAAGAAAGAAATTTTAGGGAATTCACATTTCAGACCTTTCCACACATTAGCAAGTTGTCATTTTCATGTTTTTAAAGATTATTCTACACTAGTCTATAAGCATTCTGTTGATTGAAAATTTTAGCAAATACATGGCATAAAAATTCTGGGTTAATAAATCTCCAGAGAAAAATTCAACTCATACTGTAACAAATTATGTAACATGCCTCTCAGAAGGATATTGAAATTAATTGATTGTGCACAATAATTAGTTTGAAGATTGCTTACAAAATAAATGTCGTGTAGGGATACCAGTCTCAAGACAAAGCCTGAATTCAGGCCGTGGAAGTTTATTTCTGGCCATCGTTTTTAGCAATTGTGCATGTAAAAATATTGCATTTGATGTGATTTTCAGGTCCTGTGATCTTCAGGCCCTGTGATCCATTCCAACTGGCATACCTGGTCATGATAGTCCTGATCATTAATTTTGCTCACTTTGCCATGTATAATCATGTAAAAAATATTTGGGACAGAACAAAACTTCAAATCGTTGTTAAAATACAGTGGCTATTTGCCTGCCCGCCAATCCACCCACTCTCCTATGAATTAGAATTTGCATTTTTATGCCTCACCACTAATGACTATAAGATGGTGCTGGTGGCATTATTCATCAATAAAAAGTTTCATTTTATGATGATAATCATTATTCACCACACCTGAATTGCATTCATCTTTTAATTTGTTCTCTTCCTTCCAGACCCCACCCACAGCCCAAGAGATGGGATACTGTGATAGTGTGTTCATGGATGAAGTAGGAGATACACCTGTCATCATTTTCAAACAAGGTGAGTTCATTAACGATAGCAGAGCTGCCAAGCCTCCCTGATTTAGCAGGAGACTCCCTGAAAATAAGCTGATTTTTTAGTGAGAAATGTCAGATTTTCAGCAGTCTCCCTGATTCATGCATTGATTTCCTCCATTGGATTCTGTGTTAAAGAGAAAGATCTCCCTGATTTCATGGTAAAATCTCCCTGAAATGTGAATTTTCAGGTTGGCCGCTCTGCGATAGAATTACTCCATTATGTTATTAACGTATTACTTTCTTCTGTTTACTATAGTCGGCCACACTTGCTCGCTTCTGTTGACTCTGGGTGATAAGTTGAGCACACAATACTCCATACTTAAAAAAAACATAGAAATCTAGGGTTACATTTTGTACCATATGAAGAGTCAGTTCCAGGAATTATCCATGAGATTTTCATGTTATATGATTGGGTTTGATAGAAATTTGATGAATGGTGACTAATGCCCACTGAAGGGGTAGATCATCTATAATAATAATAATAATAATAATAATAATAATAATAGATTATTTCTATAGCGCTAAAAACAGAGAGTACCATAGCGCTTTACAATTTAACAGAACAGAAAATCAATACAATTTGATTACTGTGGGAAAAGGTAAGTCTTAAGATGTTTTTTTTTAACGTACCGGAATTTGAAATACTAGTCTGTGTGTCAAAGAGAATGAAAATGTATGAGTTGTATTAGATGAAGAGACTTGTATCCAATCTACTTTCGCAATGAAGAAAATCAGATTTAATTCGTGAAGATGCAAGCTCAAAAGTTTTTTTTCCACCCTTGCAGAGTCTGCTGAAAATTCTATTGCTACTCTGGTTGTGCGAGGCTCCACAGACAACATCATGGATGACATCGAGCGAGCTGTGGATGATGGCGTCAATACGTACAAGGCCCTTACTAAGGTATGATGATATCAAATTGGCAACCTAGTAATGCGACGTATTTATCCTTCTGCAAGAGAACCTGTGTAGAGTTTTTGGTTTGGTTTTGGCCAGTAATTGCTTTGGTTGAGAGAAGGAGACAGGTTTTTATTTAATCCTCTTCATTGAAATTCAGTGATCATGATCATTCATTTTGTCAAAACTATGCAAAACATCACTATATTTTCCCTCTTTTAATTAGAGTTTGATGAATATGTGAGGTTTTATTGGTCTTTACCTAAATTACCTTACCAACAAAAGTCATACTGGGAGGCAATTTGCCAAAGAATATTTTGCCTCCTCCAGCAATTACTTTTCCAAAGATAGAAATTTGTGTTGGGCATATGTTTAGCAGTTTGGTATTTTTTATGATGATGATGATGATGGTGACGACGATGACGATGATGATGATGGTAGTGGTGGTGATGATAATGTTGATGATGAGGAATGATTATGATGATGATAGTGATGATACTAGTAATGTCTCTTACATTATGGTCCTTTGTCTTTTCCCTTCAACCTTTGCAGGACAACCGATTCGTCCCAGGAGCAGGTGCTACAGAGATCGAGCTCGCCCATCAGCTTGCATCTTACGGTGAGACCATCCCAGGCCTTGCCCAGTACGCAGTCAAGCAGTACTCCCAGGCCTTCGAGGCCCTCCCCAGAGCCCTGGCTGAGAATGCTGGAGTGAAAGCCACAGAGGTGCTCTCCAAGCTGTATGCTGCCCATCAGGATGGACAGAAGAATGTAGGATTTGATATTGAGGTGAGTGCACAAATTGTGGAAGATGAAAGTGACCATGATTGTATTTATTTATTTCATATGTGTAACTGGAATCTCTTGAGATCACAAAAACTCCTCTTGCCTCTTTTCAACAATGACAAAAAAAGACATTGACCTGGGCAATAACTTGACTTAGACATGTCTGACTTGGGCAGAGTTTAATTGGCTGTATTTATTGTTTCCAAATTCTGGATGAATCATCGTTTTTTAGATAAAAAGAATGCTGTTCTTCAAAAGAGTTATTTATGTCATCTTATTTTTAATGTTTCTGATTACCATTAATTTATTTATTTTTTAATTACTGACAATTTAATGAACAACTAATTGTGCAATGTAATGTGTTAACTGAGCTTAGATAAATTGAATGAGAATGAAATATATTCAGCCATCAAGATTTGCAACAATACAGCTGTCACCGCTCTGAGATTAATTGTCAATATCTTTTTATTTCTTGTTCTCCTTCAGGCTGAGGGTGCTGAAGTGAAAGACGTTGTTGAGGCAGGAATCATGGATGCTTTCCTGACCAAGAAATCAGCCATCAAGCTGGCTACAAATGCAGCCATCACTGTTCTAAGAGTTGACCAGGTAAAGAAGACATTCATTTCTTACACCTCTGTAAATTAAAGATATCCATTAGTAATGGTCAGGTTGCAGAAATCGATGTGAAATGAGCCGATGTATCAAAAAATTGCTTTACATGCGTAAATAAAATTGCACAAAATTAGGAGAGGATGTTCTATAAAGAGTTGATCAGGTATGAACACATTTACCTCTTACACCCCTTTAACCCCTTTCAGGACAATAGAACACATTTTGTGTTTTGGTGCAATAACTTTTGATGTTGGGCTCTAAAAATATACCAGATGCATGATGAGAAAGAGAAACATTTTTCATAAAATCTAACCATTACTATTGTGCCACTATTAGCTGTTTATTTCAGAGAATTTTTAAAATGAAAATAATCAATAAAATGGTCACAAATCCTTGAATGGGCAACACGTTAAATATCTAAATATCCTCAGTTTTAACACAAATTAACTATTGTTTAACATTTAAGCGAGGTTTTGGGGTGATGATGATTCTAATTGGTAACATTATATCAAATTGGAATGCTTTATAAAGAGAAGTTTAGGAAAGGAATAGTGATTGAATTTGTTGCAAAATAATTCCTGTCCTGGTTTAAAAAAATTAAAATCAAATTAAACGTGACTTGGGGCAAATAAGCTTCAGCTTTACATCTCTACATCAAAGTAAAACCAAGTGAGTAAGAAATATTTTGTGCAATGGAAGTTCCTGTGTAAATCTATTGACCTTCTTTGCTCACGTGAGAGCTTGAATTAATCTGCATTGTTTAGTTTCAAAGGAAAAGTGATTTTCTTGTGGTGTAGCATCTATCATATACAATATCATTCATATTGGCAAGATGATGATGATCATGTAGATTTTCAATAAAACTTGTCCTTTCTTGCTCTCTACAAAATCTAAGCTACTGTTTCAGAAAATGCTGCAGAATACAAATTATTATACATCCTTTTCTACTTGTATTTTTTCAGATCATCATGGCGAAACCAGCAGGAGGCCCCAAGGTCAGGCAACCAGGTGGAGCCGACAACGATGATGATTAGCATTATAACATCCAAGTTTAATCGTAAATGATAGAATACTGGAAGCCCATACATGTTACCTTATGTCAAAGAGATGTCAACCCTCTAGAATATTCCCAAGCATATAAATAACGATGTATAAAGTCACCAAATAGCTGATCCAAAGATGGTTTTATGAGCGAAGACGTAATAATGATAGCCATAAGCTACCTCTCATAAGAAGTTGTTTGGTTCAGCTGTTTGGTAGTTCACAATCTTTTTTTTTCTCTCCTCATGCATATCTTGGAAGGTTTGCATCTCTGATATTTTTTGGGGGCAATGCTAGTTGATTTTTCACCACATTGTTGTCAAGAAAAGAAAAAGGCTTTGTTGAAAAAGTGATCTTAAGTCTGGACAACTTGTTTAAAAACCAGCCTGTCCATATTGAAGTTATTAGTTACGCGATGAGCAATCAAAGAATGCTTGTACAGAGCGAGTAAAACTGTCATCTGAGCCCTTACATAGAAGAATGCATGTGGCATCCTTTATAGCAGCCTGTCTCTTCTTGTTGAGTCTAAAAATGATACTTCTGTGACCAATTGTACATTATTTTAAACAGACCACAAGATTATACCATCTGATAAGACGATAAGACCAATGCTGTCCTGGAAGATAATTTTGTTAGCATCTGTAACAGACAATCTTCTTTGAAAAAGCTGTGAATCTGTTATGAAGTCTATTATAATGCTTGACAATGATAATATAATGGAGGGTCAATGAGACTGCACACTACAAGATGTTGTTCAAACAAGGTATTTTCAGGATCTTTGACGAACTGGGTTCTTAGGAATTGTAAACTGATCTTGCTTTTTTAAATTATTTTTTCATTTCTCACTTCAGCAATGACGGGGAGATTCTTCTGTAACACTTGCTTCTCCCTGTTTTAGAAATGTGGTCTTGTCATTTCCCTCACTCTTTGTACTTATTGAGCGAACTTCCCTTTAATATAGAGTCAACCTTGCCTAAGTTGAATCTGTTGGGACTGCATAGATAGCTTCGACTTTGATATTTGACTTATGAGGGGTAAAAACAATAGATTATAAAGAGATGGGGACTTGAAAAGACCTCTGACTTACGCAATTATTCGACTTAACGAATTTTACTTTGGCAAGGTTGACTGTAGATGTAGGAATTTGCCTAAAGTCAATCAATGTTAATAGCCTTTCATGTGTAAAAAACATTACCATCATTGGTTTTTGTACTTCCCTAAATTGCAATGCATTAACTGAGGTTTATTTATCTCATTCATCAATGGACTACCTCTCTTATGGTCAATATTTCTCTTCGATCCCATAATTGATTGATAATATCGTGAGATATTATTTGTATGAAGTTTCTCCAGCAGATAAGCACTCATAATAGAAAGTACACGTTTTACTTGAACGGCATCTTTTTCACCAACATTAGCCTGCTGATAATTTAAATTACCAATACTTTACATTGTTTCGCCCAAGTGGCGATTCATGTCATTTAAGAATGCGTCTGTTTGTTGAGTCACTGTGCAAGATGGAAAGCCCGATTTATGTTTTGAATGATCCCATTTGTCGTTTAGAATATTTTTTTCAATCTTCCATTTTGAAAAGTACTCTTTCTGTAATCGAAGTTGCAAATATTTTTCATTATGTATTTATTATTTACATGCCTTCAAAAGTTGCGTTGTAAATATTGAAATCCACAAGATATTTTTTTTTTATTGATTATTGCTCTTCCGATGCATCACTAGAAAGCATTTCCATGATGTAGTTTGTTTATGCTAAGAGTAACAGAGATCTTTATTTCTTTGCCATGGAGAGAAAATCATATTTCTATTGTCATTCTATTGCGTGCTTTTCTATGACATAAATTTTTTTCTAGTTTTGATATAAGGATCAAATGCCCTAGTCCTCCAGGAAATAGTGAAGAATTTGCTACTTTCTTGAATTTGTAAGTGTCATATATTGTTCGCGAAAAGTAGCGAAATTGAGATCATAGTTTAAATAGCCCTTATAAAGGGCTTATAAATGTACAATGCAAAACACCTCCAGCACTCGGCAGATTGAATACATGCGCTACATGAATTGCATGTGTTATAACATTGAAACCTGGAATATTTCAATCTTTTGCGTAGAATCTTCTATCACATCTTTATGATGAAAAGTCCACTTAATATTGTCACATGGATAGAAGATTACTGTTTTGGTATCTTGTGTCAATGAGCAGTATAAAGGTGTGACATTACAATTTGTAATATCTTTTTGAAAATTAAGGGATATAAGAGTTATTGATGTCAGCTTACATCTGATTTTTGCACATTCCCTTTGAAATGATGCTGAAACTACGAAGGCCTTGTTGGTAGACGAATTTGCCATAAAATCCATTTTTATCTCGCACAGTGAATTCACCAATAACGAGATAGCATTGGTGGATATGTGATTAGGGTATTCAGATGCAATGAAAAAAAATACCAAGGGGTGTTGCCAGAAAGTTGTGATTGATTGCAAATCAACTGCAAATCAGATGTGAGTTGAAATGCAGATTTCGTGTGCTTCTCACAATGCACAAATCAAATAATGATTTTGATTGACACATGCTGATCAACTGCAACTTCTGATCAATTGCAACTTTCTAGCAACATCCTTTAACAATGCTAAGACTATTGATCACTGAAAGAACTGCTGAAAATAATAAATACATGAGTAAGTCCAACTTACTTGAAATATGCATGGGCAAAGTTTTTCTCTTTCGAGATGAATTGATTGTGTAGAGTGATATTAGTACATGTAATTTAACCATTTGCAATGTGAAAATTTTTTGTATTATTTAGAGTGAGTGTGTAATTTGAATGTATTGTGTTTGCTACTTGTACTGAAAAAAAGAGAAAAATGTCATTAAATGTCACATTCATGTGATGAAGGAGAAGTGAATGTAAAGAAAATGTATTTTGTGATTGTTCTGTTTTGTAAGTGAGTCAAAATATTCTTTCAGCCACATGCAATTTTCATTTTCACAGTGAAGAAAAAAAAACTCAAACATTTTCTTGTAGAATAAAAATTTGAAGATTGCATATTGTGGATTGTAATGTTAATTGCAAAATGAACTCAATATGCAAGGCAAACACTAAATGATAAATTAGACTGTAATAAAAAGAGAATTTACAAAAGAATACTACACAAAACTCAGTGCTCAATAGCAAGATTAATTTCACAAAATAAAATAAATTATGCCCCCCCCCCCCCTTTTATCTCGGCCATCGAAG
>BQKZ01000904.1:37273-53299 GCA_036244855.1 Temnopleurus reevesii
GGGAGGGGTCAGGGGGTCATTGTATAATTTTTGCGGAAAGCGTGGAAGATAAGTGTATACAGCTTACCCGTAATAGGAGCTAAATTCCTTTCCACAGTGAAGATTGTTCTTCTAGAGGAATCAAGTATCCCTTCGTTGCTATCCAGGTGTCCCTCAAGAAGCATGTTGACCTCATCAACGAGTACTTCCGGGTTAGAATCAGGGGTCATTGCATAAACTAGCTGGTACATGACGATGAGGCTTCCATTTGCAATACTCGTGATGACGACATCACTCAGGCTTTGGTTGGTCGCAGCAAAGGTATCCATAATCTTCGCACATTGAATAGAAATGGGCCAATTAGAAGTTTTGCAAAGGATATTCTATCCAATTGAGAAAATCTGAATTGCATAATGGCCTTCCCTTATGTAGCAAATCAAAGATATCTTCCTCTTCTAAGACAAGGCAAATTTCAAAGTTTTGCTTTAGAATGTCATGGATGAAATCTATTTCATTTATCTCATGAGTCGTAGTTTATCAATTGCATCGAATGTGTTTGATTATTCATTATCATTATTATTGTTATTATTATCATTATCATCATTATTATTATTAGTAGTAGTAGTATTAATATTTTTTTGTTATTATCATTTATGATCATATTCCTTGAATAACGGTTCTGGTTCACTCATTCTTTACCAGGAAACTATATCTCAATTTTCACTCGGGATTCCATCAGGCGGAATATTTATTCGCGTAGTCCTACTCTTCATACAAATCTGGTGTAGTAAATATCATGTAACGTAATAATACCTCCTCTAAATATTTTGCCACCAGCAGAATAAGTTTGAAAAGTTTTCAGCTCCATAACAAATATAAAAAATAGTTAACATCCATTTAGCGGGACATAAATAATCTACAGAACGGTACAATCTGTATAGTCAAAATCACACTCGTCAGCATAATCAAATGTCAAGCATCACAAATCCATAACAGCAGACGGCAACCTATTAATTTCTCTGTCTCACTGGGTTATTACAGTGATTTTCGTTCACAGTAGCGAAATTAACAAGATATAAAATATTTTCATAAAATATAAAGTGGGTCATCAGATTGTGTAACAATACATCCGTATGTCGTGTATTGAACTGTGCGGGCACAACAATCACAAGCCAGTTTCGATTTGAATAGCACTACGAAGGACCATCGAATTAGGGCTCGAATGAATTTTTACGGAAATAGATTAAATCGTGTTGAACTCGTTTCTCTTGAAGCATTCAAGAATTTGGTCTCCTGTATCACCCTTCGTAAAATGATATCAGTTATCTTAATTCTCTATCTTCCTGATCACACAAGGAATCACATCGTCGCTTTCCAATCACTCGCCAAATTAACACATTGCATTAACCAAATCCATTCAGAAATTGACATGTGTTGGTTCCTGCGCTGTGGGTTTGATCCCCAGTCGCGTCTTTCGGATGGTGACGTTAAAGGTCGGTCCTTCTTTCTCGCTTCTTCTCCTGGCGTAAATAGTTAATCTCTCCCTCCCTCTCTCTCTCTCTCTCTCATTCAACAAATATCAATTACTAATATCCATTGTCTTAGTTTTTTGTGTACCTGCTCTGAAAGTGTTTCAGACATATCCTGGAACTCCTTACTCGACAGGTCCCCCAGTGCGCTTGAATAAATGGCTTCAGATTGGTTGATTTTAACAACCGTTAACGTTCCTTCCATTGTAAATGCATCTGTTGAGACAATGTTAAATGATATTTATGATAATTGGGATAAAACAAATAGTATAAGAATAGGGTTGTTAATGCTTCAACACATACTGCAGAATGAATGTTGCCAAAATGTATTGACATTTTCTTTATTAGTGGTAGTGGTCATGACTCTCGCCTTTCAAACAAGGGGGTCGTAGGTTCGGGTCCCACCCATGGCGTTAATTTCCTTCAGCAGGAAATTCATCTACGTTGCACTCAACCCAGGTGAGGTGAATGGGTACCTGGTAGGAATATTTATTCCTGGAAACGCCAAGTGCGCTGGTGGCTGCCTGGCTGAAGCCAGAATAATACTGCTGCGATTGTAGGGCGCAGGCGTTTAGGGAACTCTCAGAGTTGATAAGCGCTATATAAAAAAAAAACATTCATTATTATTATCATCATAATAAAAGAGTAAACGATATTTATAATAGCTTTGTTATTTAGGCCTGGATATCTCATGCAAGTTTTAGAAATCAGTCGTAGTCAGCTTGACCCCACCATAAATTTGGGAGGGGTCATGATCAAAACAAATCATAACAGTGTAAAAGGGATAAGAGTATCATAGTGTACCATTAGAACAACGTCGACACTTTTAAATAGCTAAAACAGAAGTTCTAGGGGAATGCAATAAAAAAAACCTCCCGACTATCAAAATGACGTTTTCATATTTGTTTTAATCGGAAAACAATCTACGATGCCTGATCGTTGGAAAAGAAAGATACGTTTAGATTTAAGCAATCCTCTTGATATTTCTGTGCATCGAGCGCAAGCCCATGTAGTTCAGTGTTGACCAAGTGACTTCCCTTCGCATAGGGACCGTAAAATTCAAATTTAAGGTATAAAAAACTGCCCCTCGACGCGCATGAGAAACCGAGGATTTACTCTTACCAAAGCAATGGTTAGTGACAGTATCCCTAGTCTTTCCTGCAGAACATTTGCAGCTCGATATTCCATTCTGGGCACCTGTAGAAGGCACGCAGACCTCAGTAATTGAACAAGTACCTCCACATGAATCTGCAGATTGATTGACAAAAATATGTTTAGGTTATAAAATCGTTTGAGTATTTCATCATTTTTTTTGGAAACCGACAAATTCATCAGCTATGACCAAATATACCTAATTCTTATAAGATGAAGATCAAATAGATACAGAGACCTACTGAAACTGCTTATCCAATGAAATATAAAGGGAAGTTGACCTTTCTATCCCATCATCTTAATCACAGGCACAATGACAAGGAAATGAACTACACACGCAAGTTTAAAGAGAAAAGCTAAACGATAAGCTGAAGAGAAAGGAATAATGGGAGGTCAGTGGCAAGGGAGCAGTTAAAAGCGTTTGGGTCACCTTCTGAAAATGAACACTTGTCACTTCCCACAACTTTTTTCTTTAAAAATTTGCGGCTAATAACATGGCAATCTTTAAAAACGTTTATTTGTAGAAATATTAATGTTTGAGTCTGTGTTTGTGAATGTTTGTTGGTGCCTACATGTATATGTACATATGTGAGTGAGTGTGTGTGTGCGGGTAGAACTTACCTGAACATCCTCCATCTGAAGTACTAGAGTCACTGACACATAGACACCTCCCACTCGCACTACAGTACTCGCCCTCAGCACATATCCCAGCACCACAAGTTTCTGCAAACAGGAGACATATTGAATGACATTTAATTTTCTTTATTTTCTATTTCAAATGTATATATTTTTTTTTGCAATTTTGACAGATTCTCATTACAAAATATACAAAATGAAAATTACAAACCTGCATGAGTGATACTTTAGTTATTTGGAGTTCATTTAGTCCCGGCTGAGGCTGACATTTTTTCAACCGAACTAAATATTATAAAATGAAAGGATAGCTCTGGGAATTATTGAACTGAGTTACGTCAGTGTTCCCACGTAATATTCAAAATTGATTTTCTAAAAGAGTTGCCAATAAAATCTCTCACATATGTAAAGAGTGCATTGTTTTTCCACATTTTAAAGGTTTCTAAGAAAAAATCCGTTCAAATTATTTTTGGATTTATAGGTGCCCAATAGCCTCATCTATGGAGTGCCATCAACAAAATTATTTTCATCCATGCATGGGTCAACACTATCTGTTCATGCCCAGGGTATGAACACTGCCTTAGGCCAATATGAGCGAACATGTCGAATGCTCCCTTTCAAAGAAAATTCACAAAGTCATGATATTATGACAGTTATTGATCGAGTTGCATAAGATAAACAAAACTTCTTTGTTTAATCCCCATTTTGACGCAAGACGTTTGAACAAGTACAGTGTTCATCCAAGCATTTATGCATTTTTTATAGGCATTTCAAAAGTGTCGAGTTTTTCTTTATACACTCTGTATTTGTTATGTAGAGAGTTAGAGAGAGAGAGGGGGAGAGGGCAGAAGAGGGGGAGATAAAGCCCTTACCCAGACACTGAGGAATATCAAACTCCAGGTCCCCAGTACTGGTACATCGCATGCTCGATGGTTGGTTTATGTTGCCGCTAGAGCACTGAAACTCGCATAATGTGTCTAAGGCCACCTGGCCACCTGATGGACACTGCTGGGACGACATTCCGCTTGAGTACACTGGAATATTGCATATATTTTCTGTATTGTAATCAAATAAAATGAAGGTATTCTTTGGTCATTCCATATCCTTTAATAGTAATAATAATAATACTAGATGCAATTCATATAGCGCACGTATCCACTCTGCGGAGTGATCAAGGCGCTTTCCATTATTATTTCCCTGGCTTTAGCCCGGCGTACACCAGCGCACAAGGCAGTTTAAGGAATACATATTGCTAACTGTGAAAGTTTTATACATGTCGCAATTGGGAGAGCATCAAAGCTGTACTTTTATCGAGTTGGTTTCAATTGAGAACCTAGTACTCAATAGCATTGAAATTGCCTTCGAATAATTTAGGAGCATTGATCTAAATCTGTTCCATAAAAATTGCTCTAATCGGTGATTTTCACAGTAAGCCAAACTTAAAACGTAAGCCCAACCCTAATCCTTACATTAATCCTTTAAACAACACTGACCCTTCATTTAGGTAATAATTGGTACCAGAAGAATTTTCACTGGAGCAAAGTTTGTGTCACAATTTCTGTTCCTAAATGCCATAAAATCGACTAACAAATATGATTTTATTGCCGGATAAAAATGACCATATATTTGCATTCATTTGACAATTAATATTAATTTAGCATGCAATACCGGTGTTTCAGTTTACATATTTGTAATGGAGGCAAACCATCCCCAAACCAGGAAAATGTAGCGTCGAACATATTGATAAATGTTCCTGATAGCTAAACTGTGGCTATCAAAATGCAATATATGAACTTTGTATACCAAAATTGGACAAAATCTAGAAAAAAAAAGAGTCAGTAGAGAAATGATTATAAGTGTGACCCCATGAAACAGATCGTCCGTGTTTTCACGAAGTGACAGGAGCCAGAGGGTATTGTTCCACGAAATGAGTTACAAATCGATTGAAACGTGTGTCCTGCTATAGTATTCACACGTTGCTCGATAGGATGCCCATTGAATCGGTGCTATGTCGGGATTTCTTTGTCTCCATGCAACAATACCCTTTGGTTCCCGTCACTTCGTGAAAACACGGACGAAATATCAATTTACATTCACCATTACATATGAGGTCACTGCCTGAAAACGTCCCATCCGCTCGACAAAACCGTCTCGTGCTCCCACTTCCTGGTGACCCGGAAGTACATGAGAAATCACAATGCGTGCTGTAGGTCACGTTTGACCCCACTTGGCAGTTTGTGTTGACCATATCAGAGGTCGCTGGAACAACACATATCACAACTGTAGATTGGAAGGAAGAACATTGTAAACTCAATTGAAAATTTAATTAGAGCCAAAGTAAAGTTTTGGTAAAAGCAAATAAGTTTGTCCCAAAATTTTGTCTTAAAATCTAAATTAAATGAAATATAATATCATGAACATATTGCACAAAAGATTTTTTGAAAAATGAATTAGTTTTCGCAAAGCTCGAGACTGAATTCATATATTCTTTTTTGATGAATGACACCTTCTAACGCTCCGAATTAGATGAGAATTTTTGTGCATACCTTTTTATCATTCTTTTGTCAAATTTCCAAAATAATCTTGCATAAAAAAAAATATGCCCGATAATAAACAAACTGTTGCTATTACCAAAATAGGGCGCTGCATGTGATTAACCGGTCAAATTCAAATTTTCATGAGAATCAGTTCGTAAAAGATTATGCTCTGCTCTTAAATATGAGTAAGATGCATGTATGTATGTCATGATATACATTCCGTAAAATTAACATTTCTTAATCGTTATCAAAACTGTATTTGGGCTAAATTGTGACATTTTATAGCTGTCCATAATCTTTTCACTTATCAGTTAATCAATATTACCAAAGACATTTGATGTCACTTCTTTTTAGTGAGGGCCTTCCAGCTTACCATCGTTAAAACAAAGCAGATGTGCATACAACGTATTTTTATCTTGGTTATAATAATCATAGACTTTTCCTGAAAAGATTATTGAAAAAAAGTGGGCTACCTGTACACGAAGGAAGGTCGGCAGACAGAGTTCCATGTTCTGTACAAGATAAACTCGACATCCCAGTTAAGTTGTAGCCAATAGGACAGGAGAAAGAACACACGGTATTGTAATCTACAGTAGATCCAGCTGAACATGTATTATCTACTGAACTCAGATGTGAAGGGAAGGGGTCTGGGATGGAACAAATCACAACTACAGCACGAGAAAGAGAAAAATGTATTAAGAATAAACTAAAGAATCTAATCGTAATGATGTTTTTTACATATTAAAAACGAGAGTAGACATCACATAAAACATGCATAATCATGCTGTAAAACGGTCGAAAGCTGGATGACGTATCTTTCGGTTTTCTTCATATCTAATACTTGCCTATTAAAATCCTTACATATTGAAATCCCTTCGTATGTATTTCAGTGTTAAGCTAAGAGAACGCGTTTGTACGGAAAAGACAGAGCGTTAAGTTATAATAATAAAATCCGACATAGAGGATAAAGAAATCGACAAAAGTGAAAAATCTTTCTTTTAGGCGACAATAAAACTACGAATTTTCCACTTGATTACCTGTACCTGCAATTACCTGCAATGATTACCTGTACAAACTGGAAGCGCAGATGATAAAACTCCATCTTCTGTACAAGATAAACTCGACACCCCAGTTAAGTTGTAGCCATTAGGACAGGAGAAGGAACACACGGTATTGTAATCTACAGTAGATCCAGCTGAACAAGTATTATCCACTGAACTCAGATGTGAAGGGAGTGGGTCTGGGATGGAACAGGTCACAACTACAATGAGAGAAAGAATGAAGATGTACATTTAAAAATATCAAACTCAAGAATCAAAACGTAAATAATGTTGTTTATAAATTCAAAACCGAGCTAGACATCACAAATTACAGACGATCACGTTTTCACAAGGACGAAATGTGTATCAAATCTTTTGATTTTCACAATATCTAATACCAGCCTTTTAAAATCCTATGAAAATATAAGAGTGACAATCAAAATTAGCTGTAACGTGTTTAAGAACAGACACTTTGATAAGTTACAAACTTGATCCAAAACCAATAGAATAAGAAATTGAGGAAAATATACTAATATTTCCTTTTAATTATAAGCTGTAAGTTCATTGTAAAATAATTACCTGTGCATGTTGGAAGCAGAGATGATAAAACTCCATCTTCTGTACAAGATAAACTCGACACCCCAGTTAAGTTGTAGCCAATAGGACAGGAGAAGGAACACACGGTATTGTAATCTACAGTAGATCCAGCTGAACATGTATTATCTACTGAACTCAGATCTGAAGGGAATGGGTCTGGGATGGAACATGTCACAACTACAATGAGAGAAAGAATGAAGATGTACATTTAAAAATATCAAACTCAAGAATCAAAACGTAAATAATGTTGTTTACAAATTCAAAACCTAGGTAGACATCAACAAAAATACACAGAATCACGTTTTCAAAAGAAAGAAATGAACACCAAATCTCTAGGTTTTCTAGATTTCTAATACCAGACTTTTTAGATCATGTCGGAAATATGAAAGTGGCGGTCAAAAGAATCTGTAATGTGTTTTTAGAAAATAGACACTGTGCTAAGTTACAAAATTGATCCAACACCAACATGATCAATGGAATAAGCAAATGACGAAAGAAAATAATACGAGTTACATTTTGGCGAAAAAATACATGCTTTTCTTTTTAATTACAAATTCACAGTTCATTGTACAATCAGTACCAGTACAAAGACATTTGATGTCACTTCTTTATAGTGATGGCCTTCCAGCTTACCATCGTTAAAACAAAGCAGATGTGCATGAAAAGTATTTTTTTTTGGTTATAATAATCATAAACTTTTCCTCAAAAGATTATTGAAAAAAAAGTTGGCTACCTGTACACGAAGGAAGGTCGGCAGACAGAGTTCCATATTCTGTACAAGATAAACTCGACACCCCAGTTAAGTTGTAGCCAATAGAACAGGAGAAGGAACACACGGTATTGTAATCTAGGGTAGATCCAGCTGAACATATATTATCTACTGAACTCAGATGTGAAGGGAATGGGTCTGGGATGGAACAGGTCACAACTGCAGAAACAGACATAGTAAAATGCACATAAAGGATAATAAACTCACGAAAAAAAGTGTAATAATGTCGTTTACATATTCAAAACCTAGGTAGACATCAACAAAAATACACAGAATCACGTTTTCAAAAGAAAGAAATGAACACCAGATCTCTAGGTTTTCTAGATTTCTAATACCAGACTATTTAGATCATTGGGCTCTCTTTGCTGCTAGTAATAGGCTACCTTCTGAAATTAAAGATTTTCCTTTCTCCAAAACTTTACATTGGCAACCGGCACCAAACCTCAATGTTCTATTTTCAGGGTGAAATAATTTTATTTTCGTTATGTGAATATCTATTGTTTAAAATATTTTTATTAATCTATTTATCATTAAAATTAGTCATAAAATCATACTTCCATGATTAATTTTCTAATAACTCCTGTACCATTTTTTGACCATATCTTTGGTATCATAAAAACGTATACTTACTGGAACAAGTTGGGAGATTTCCCGATAACGTTCTATTCTCTTGGCAAGTAAGCGATGTTTGGTCTGCTGTTTCGTATCCATTATCACACGCAAAAGAACATGTTGTATTGTAATCTACGGTAGATCCAGCTGAACATGTATTATCTGTTGAGCTGAGATGTGATGGAAAAGCTCCAGGGATTGAACATGTCACAACTGCAGGATAGTGATGAGAAAAACGGCAAAACAAATGAAAGTCACTAATTATGTGTATTGTTTAAATAAAATATTATTTTAGTATCTTATATTTCTATCGACAGCGTGTTTGGAAAATGCAAACTCACAAACATCAACATGTTTAATGCCCTTAGTTCATTCATAAATCAAAATAAACCAACTGAACATTTTATAGATGTTAATGTATTTTCAACGGAAGAAGGATATTCGTAAACCTACTTGAACAATTCGGGAGGCTTCCAGATAAGGT
This sequence comes from Temnopleurus reevesii, assembly GCA_036244855.1. Lineage (NCBI taxonomy): Eukaryota > Metazoa > Echinodermata > Echinoidea > Temnopleuroida > Temnopleuridae > Temnopleurus > Temnopleurus reevesii. Next base: position 46,606 of record BQKZ01000904.1, read on the forward strand.
CCCACTCTCTGTACAATTTATCGATGTTTGATCTGCTATCTCATATCCAGTATCACAAACAAAAGAACATGTTGTATTGTAATCTACGGTAGATCCAGCTGAACATGTATTAGCTGTTGAGCTGAGATGTGACGGAAAAGCTTCAGGGATAGAACATGTGACAACTGCAGGGTAATGATGAGAAAAAAACGGGGAAAACAAAAGGTCACGAATTACGGGTACTGTCTATAGCATATTTCTATAATCTTCTTTCTGGATAGGTACCATGCATTAAAATTGTAGACTAACGCAAAAATCTGTACTGCATTTATTCTTGCTTGGGTAAAAAGAAATCACATGAAAGTTTTATATATGGTAATGTATGTCCAAGAGATGGATTGAAAGGCATATACATACTTGAACAATTTAGGAGATTTCCTGAAAGTAATCCATCCTCTTGGCAAGTTAGCGATGTTTGGTCTGTTGTTTCATATCCAATATCACAGACAAAAGAACACGTTGTATTGTAATCTACGGTAGATCCAGCTGAACATGTACTTTCTGTTGAGCTGAGACGTGACGGAAAAGCTCCTGGGATAGAACATGTCACAACTGCAGGATAATGATGAGAAAAAATAAGGAAAGTCGATAATTTAGGAGTATTATCTACATGAAAGCATATTTTCTTATCTTATGTCTTACATTAAAAATTCAAACTCACGCGCAACAAAACCTGTTCTGCGCTTTTTTCATTTGTAGTTAAAAATAAAGATGGAAACTGTAGAATTGGTAATATATTTTTGAGAGAAGTATTGAAAGGTGTAAACCTACTTGAACAATTTGGGAGATTTCCTGAAAGGACTCCACTTTCTTGGCAAGTAAACGATGTTTGGTCTGCTGTTTGGTATCCAGTATCACAGACAAAAGTACACGTCGTATTGTAATCTACGGTAGACCCAGCTAAACATGTATTATCTGTCGAGCTGAGATGTGAAGGGAAGGGGTCATCGATAGGACATGTGACAACTGCAGGGTAATGATGAGAAAACCATACGGACATTCAGAACCAAAGGTTATCATTTAAGTGGAAAGATTTATCAATATCTTCCTCCTCTATGGACAGATACATGAAAATGCAAATTCAGAAACACAACAAAATCTATACTACATTTCTTCATTCATACATGTAGGTAAAAATTACAAAGGGGAATCTTACACATTTTAATTTACGTTTCTGAAAAGTATGAAAAGGCGTATACCTGCTTGAAAAAAATGGTAATACAGATACAACAAAATATGTACTGCCCTTTCTCATAAGTAGGTTTCAATTTACATAAAAGTTTTATAAATGACAATGTATTTTCGAGAGAAGTATAAAAAGGTTTATACCTACTTGAACAATTTGGGAGATTTCCTGATAAGGTTTCACTCTCTTGACAAGTTAGCGATGTTTGGTCTGCTGTTTCATATCCAGTATCACAGACAAAAGAGCACGTTGTATTGTAATCTACGGTAGATCCAGCTGAACATGTATTATCTGTTGAGCTGAGACGTGACGGAAAAGCTCCAGGGATGGAACATGTCACAACTGCAGGATAATGATGAGAAAAACATGGAAAACAAAAAAGTCATGAATTAGGATATTGTCTGTATGAAAGCATATTCATATAATCTTCTCTATAGGCACCATACATTAAAATTTTGATCTGTACTGCGTTTCTTCGTGATTGGGTAAAAAGAAATTACATGAAAGCCCTATAGATGACAGTGTATTTTCGAGAGAAGTATAAAAAGGCGTAAACCTACTTGAACAATTCGGAAGATTTCCAGAAGGTGTTCCATCCTCTTGGCAAGTTAGCGATGTTTGGTCTGTTGTGACGTAGCCAGTAGCACAGACAAAAGAACATGTTGTATTGTAATCTACAGTAGATCCAGCTGAACATGTCTTATGTACTGAACTCAGATGTGACGGGAAGGAGTCATCGATAGGGCATGTGACAACTGCATGATAATGATGAGAAGCCATGGTAAACAAAAATATCACGAATAAGAGATATTGTCTAAATGAAAGCATATTTTCCAATCTTGTATCTCGCATTAAAATTCAAACTCAAGCACAACAAAACCTTCTGCGCTTTCGTCATGCATAGTTAAAAATAAGGATGGATTCGTATGATTTGTAATATATTTTGAAGAAAGAAATAAAAGGCGTAAACTTACTAGAACAGTTTGGAAGATTTCCTGACAGTGTTCCATCCTCTTGGCAAGTTAGCGATGTTTGATCTGATGTGACGTATCCAGTATCACAGACAAAAGAACATGTTGTATTGTAATCTACGGTAGATCCAACTGAACATGCATTATCGGCTGAACTCAGATGGGAAGGAAAGGAGTCATCGATAGGACATGTGACAACTGCAGTATAACGATAGGAAAAACAGGAAAACAAAAAGGTCACGAATTAGGGGTACTGTCTATAGCATATTTCTATAATCTTCTTTCTGGATAGGTACCATGCATTAAGATTGTAAACTGTACTGCGTTTCTTCATGATTGGGTAAAAAGAAATTATATGAAAGCCCTATAAATGACAATGTACTTTCGAGAGAAGTATAAATAGGCGTATACCTACTTGAACAATTTGGGAGATTTCCTGAAAGTAATCCATCCTCTTGGCAAGTAAGTAATGTTTGATCTGTTGTTTCGTATCCAGTGTCACACATAAAAGAACATGTTGTATTGTAATCTACGGTAGATCCAGATGAACATGTATTATCTGTTGAGCTGAGACGTGACGGAAAAGCTCCAGGGATGGAACATGTCACAACTGCAGGATAGTGATGAGAAAAACATGGAAAACAAAAAAGTCATGAATTAGGGTATTGTCTGTATGAAAGCATATCCATATAATCTTCTCGATAGGCACCATACATTAAAATTGTAATCTGTACTGCGTTTCTTCATGATTGGGTAAAAAGAAATTACATGAAAGCCCTATAGATGACAGTGTATTTTCGAGAGAAGTATAAAAAGGCGTAAACCTACTTGAACAATTTGGAAGATTTCCAGAAAGTGTTCCATCCTCTTGGCAAGTTAGCGATGTTTGGTCTGTTGTGACGTATCCAGTAACACAGACAAAAGAACATGTTGTATTGTAATCTACAGTAGATCCAGCTGAACATGTATTATCTACTGAACTCAGATGTGAAGGGAAGGAGTCATCGATAGGGCATGTGACAACTGCATGATAATGATGAGAAGCCATGGTAAACAAAAATATCACGAATAAGGGATATTGTCTAAATGAAAGCATATTTTCCAATCTTGTATCTCGCATTAAAGTTCAAACTCACGCACAACAAAACCTTCTGCGCTTTCATCATGCGTAGTTAAAAATAAGGATGGATTCGTATGATTTGTAATATATTTTGAAGATAGAAATAAAAGTCGTAAACTTACTAGAACAGTTTGGAAGATTTCCTGACAGTGTTCCATCCTCTTGGCAAGTTAGCGATGTTTGGTCTGTTGTGACGTATCCAGTATCACAGACAAAAGAACACGTTGTATTGTAATCTACGGTAGATCCAGCTGAACATGTATTATCTGCTGAACTCAGATGTGAAGGGAAGGAGTCATCGATAGAACATGTGACAACTGCAGGAAAATGATAAGAAAAATAGTGAAAACAAAGAGATTCAGGAATTAGGGGTATTGTCTAAACGAAAGCATATTTCTCTTTATCTTCTATCTCTGTGCCCATCATATGAGAAAGGTAAGTTCACACGTAAATATGAACTGCATTTTCTTCAGAAATCATTCTTCTTTATAAATGGTAATATATTTTCGAGAGAAGAATAAAAAGACGTTTACCTACTTGAACAATTTGGGAGATATCCTGAAAGGACTCCACTTTCTTGGTGTCACAAACAAATCGAATATTTGTGGCAATAGTAGTTTTCCGCTCGGGTTACTCTTTTGTAAGGCGTGTTTGTCTATGAGTGAGACGGGTAACTATTGTTCCTTTGTCTTTTTGGTTGACTGAGTTTGGTGGGCGTTGCCTGACATAGCAATGCGTTGGGTGTTTGCATGTGTAGGGCAATTAGTTTTAGTGATGTGTGCAGAATGAATAAAAGTCCTAGACGGGTATTGACTGAGCATAATGGTTCTTATTTGTTTATGAATTGAGGATACGCCCGGGGTGTAGAGGCAAGTGACCTTAAAGGGGAACTACGCTCAGACATTAAATTGCTATCAATAAATGGAGAAATATAAGATGAACAAACTGTGAAAATTTGAGCAAAATCGGATAATCCATTCAAAAGTTATGAGTTTTCAAAGTTTTGATTTACACCCTTCATGGGCTCCTTAAATTGGCAAACGTACAGGCACAAAATGGCTGCCAACATGGAGAACTCTCCATTCGCTTTGTACACAAAATTTCTACTTTTCCTCTTTTTCCAGAAAAGTAAACAAAATTTTGTTTCTTCGGTTAAATATATTATAGCCACATCAATTCTGCAAGCATTCCAGAAAAAACGGTATTGATTTCTCATTCAAAATGTAATATTGATCCATTTTCAATAAATTTATATGCAAAGTGAATGAGGAGTTCTCCATGTATGACATCACAGATTATGCTAATTACCTATACGCATGCCCATTCAAGGATGCCCAGTACAGGTGGAAATGATAACTTGGAACATTCATAACTTTTGAACAGATTATCCGATTTTGCTCAAATTTTCACAGTTTGTTCATCTGGGTTTTTTTTTTGTTCATTTATTGACGGCTCATTATTGTCTGGGTGTAATTCCCCTTTAAGGGAATTTAGTCAAATCAGGATATCTATGCAAAGTAAGATGCCTCCTAATATGGTAATGTTTTTCAGTCAATCCTTACAGAGAGGGGGCTGAGGGATAATTAATTATATTGCGATTCTAATTAAGAAAATTACAGAACCTTATTTGGTAGTTTGAGAGAAATCGATGTCAGGGTGGTTGGGAAATCCATGAGCACATAAGTAGCCATGATTTCACGTGTTTGGTGAGAAGCCTATTTTGCTGTGGGGGAGTCTTGAGCTATACACTGTACTCTACGGGAAAGAAAGTTCTACTCCAATGTTTGAGTGAAGTTAGATTGCCCTCTTGAATGTTGAGACCGCGAGGTTGAACGGTGAGAAGACGTCTCATCCAGAGTTTCTCTCTGCTCATGCGGACAGTATCGGGACGGGTACCTAATGATTCAATGCCCTGTAGAATCATGGTTAGGGAGGTTGAAATAGTTACCAACCGAGGTGTCGAGCCTGGCTGTGGTCACGGTGGATCGGTGCCCATAGAAATGTTTCTTGAGCGTGGTCTTGGTTTCACCGACATATTGGATCCTACAAACTGCAAGTGATGAGATATACTACATTAGAAGTGGTGCACGTGATATTCACCTTGGTGTGATGAGATTTGTTGGTGGAAGTGCTCTAGAGAGTGTCATCCTTATGAATATGTACATTACAAATGGTAAATCTGTTGGCTGTACATTTGAATGTGCCATGCTGAATGGGAGAAAAATTATCGGTGAGAGAAGGGACTTCCGCACTAACGATGAGATTCCTCAGGTTGCGGGGGCGTCAAAATGCCACGATGGGAGTGTCAGGAATAGCCTGTAAGAGACGGTCAGATGTGTGGAGCATATGGTAATTAGCATGTAGGATGATGCGGAGAGGAGGTAAACTAGGATCGAAAGTAGTCACCAAGGGTACTCTGTTGGTAGTGTGCCCATGGTCATGTTTCTGTTTGAGAACATCAGATCTAGAAAGGGAACGAACTTTGTTTATGGCTAGTTGGACAATCCTGGCACTATCCTCTGGTGACAAGATGATTCTTTAGGTGCCTAGCTTGGGAAGAAAAGTCCGAATCATCAGAAAAATGCGTCGGCGCCTGAGGGCTTGACCATTGGGAATGCTTGTTTTGCAGTGACGGGGGTGGCAGCTCGAAGAGTGGAGGTACTGGTGGTGGTCTGTAGGTTTGGTGTAGAGAGTAGTGGTGATATGGTTGGTACCATTCTTGACGGTGACATCTAGAAAATTGGCCTGCTGTTGTGAGAAATCAGAGGTAAATTGATGGTCATGTGGGAGGAATTGAGGTGACCAATGAAGGTATGGAGGTTCTAGGTCCAAATGAAGAAGATATCCTCGATGTAGCGCCACCAAATCCAAGGACGACAAGGTGCTACAATCCGCTGTTCACGCTGGGTCATGAAGAGACAAGCATAAGAAAGAGCCATACGAGCGATATGGTGTGGTATGGTGCCCATAGCCGTGCCAGAAACCTGCACATAATGTTTGTCTGTGAAAGTGAAAATGTTCTTAGTGATAACATGTGTCATAAGGGGTCTGATGTCAGGTATAGAAGGGTTGGAGTGACCACTGCGATATAAAGCCTCATAAGAGGCTGGGATACCTTCGGCAAGGGGAATGTTAGTGTAGAGAGAAGAATCATCAAAAGTGCCGATGGTTGCAGTGTCGGGTATCTGTTCCTTTGTATTGTAATCTACGGTAGATCCAGCTGAACATGTTTTATCTGTTGAGCTCTCTCTCTCTCTTTCTCCCGTCCCTTTGCCCCTGTACCCCACTCTTTCACCCTTTTGTTATGCTCTCTCCATCCTCTCTTAGCCCGCTCATCCCCTCCCCCCCCCCCCCCTCCCCCCCCCCCCTCCCCCCCGC
>BQKZ01000904.1:63170-88979 GCA_036244855.1 Temnopleurus reevesii
TCATTATTATTTTTCTATTACTATTTTAATTATTTGTATATAATCATTACCTTGAGATTGTGGTCCCTTGCAAAATTTCAATCCTGCTCACAATTCTCGACATAGATACATTCGTCTGCGTCCTACAAGAATAGATGTTTAAATCATATCAAAAGAAGTTAGTGAGTTAGCATCTGTCACAGGATATACCAAAGCAAATGATAGAGTTATAATTGTAGAATTAATACAATTCCACTAAGAAATATTCAGATTTTGATTTAGAAATACGTGCCATGTCAATCAATATCATTCCCATGAATCATATTAATTTCACAAAACGGTAGGGTGAGCATAGCTATTCTTTTTCTTTTTCATCAGCATGTTTATGGAACGAGAGAGAGAGAGAGAGAGAGAGAGAGAGAGAAAATTCAACTCATCATTGTCTTTACTTGAATCAATGCGTGCATTTATGGTTGTTCATATCAGAGAGCATATCAGATAGTATACGAAAGTGATTTAATTCGCGCAGTGTATCATAATGCGCACACCAGGGGGTTGTTTCATCAAGATTTGTCGCAGAGACAATTAGTCAGAACTGACAAATTCCTTAATTGTGATTGAATAAAAAGCACTATCGCTGACAGTTGCTATGGGAACTGTCGGAAAATGACTCCTTGTCGCTGCGACAAATCTTGATGAAACACCACCAGGTGTGTAGAACAAGATATCCCGCATGATCCCTGATAGTTATGAACAACCATAAAGGCACGTATTAACATTTTCCCATTATCTCTCTGTTTTGTATCGCGTCGACTCTCAGTTTGTTCAAGAAAGAGATTAATCAATTTACATTTATCTAATAATATGCGTTCGCTAGCATGTGGCTTCCATTGTCGTCTGAATAACATTCTTTTAAAAATCTGTCCACTTTGATCTTAGGATGGTCACCGTCAACTAACCGATGGGTCGAAACAAGCGGTCTTTTATTACTAGGCTTTCGCTTTGCAACAAATCCGCTATTCTCGACGTTAAATTTATGGCTAATTATATCTCGGAAGGATACGATGTGACCCTCAATTGACTTCATTTGGTCCTATATTAACATATCCCCTACTTGCTCGTGTTTAACTTTTTTTATTTGAAGCTATGGCATTGAGAATTCATAAAAAGATTAAATTTACGTATTTTGTCATTTGTGGATATCAAAAAAAAAAGAACGGCGGCCCTAAAGCGACAATATAAACAACATCATATTGGTTAAAGCACTTTTCACTTTTAACGAAATGAAGAAAATGAAGCTTAGAAGGATAGCAGCTGTTGGGGCAAAAATCTCGTCAAATTATGTATGTCCCCTTTAGTGTCTCTGTAAAATGTTAAAATGCCAATAAAAAAATCCGGTGGGTGCCAAAGTGGCACCCACCGGATTTGTGTTCAGTATCCCTATACACCATCTCTCCCAAAATAATAATAATAATATATAGCATTTAAACACGCCATCTCTCTAGTCACCTATTCAGAGGCGCGAGACAAATTATCTAATATTATTACCCGGCCATGGCATAGCTGCCAAGTAGGCGCTTCTGCATTTAGAAGAATAAATTCCTACCGGTACCCATTCACCTCACCTGGGTTGAGTGCAGCACACTATGGGTAAATTTCTTGCTGAAGGAAATTAACGCCCTGGGAGAGATTCGAACCACCGACCCTCTAGTTAAGAGGCGAGAGTCCGAACCACTNTTGAATTAAATATTTCATCTATCAAATGACCATCTACATGTATATCCAATTCACATAATGCGGCATAAATTCAATACATATTTTCTACATATTCCAAAAGCATGCTGAAGTTCATGGTATTCTTAGAATTTTAAAGGAGTAGGCTAAGAATTAGCAAATAAATAATTTTGTGCAGTCGTTCGATCCGATGATTAACTGGTAATAATATAACAGATCTAAAATAGATAAACCATCTTCATAAAATCTTGCTGTCATACTAATATTGTACCGACGGTGATAAAAAAAAATGTCCTTTTGTTCAATTGTATACTCATTTTTTAAAGGATTAGTAAATAAAATATATTTTATTTACCGGTATCTTATTCTATATTTTCCATAAATCGTTCAAAATGACGATTCAGCTTACGGTATTTATTGAAGCTACACAAGTAACAGTCGTTCGTTCCGCTGATTAATTTGGTAATATAGCAGATCTGAAATAGATCATTCATCTTCATACAATCTTGATGTCATACTAATAGTCTTCCGACTGTAATAAAGATTTATTTCTCCATTTTTAAGGATTAATTTAAAAAATACATTTTATTTATCTGCTTCTATATATGTCATAAATCATTCAAGATGACGAGTCAGCTTACGGTATTTATTTTAGCTAAACCAGTAAATCATTTTCGTATTGTTGTTGTTGTTGTTGTATTTAACGGCGCTTCATTCATATGAATATTTGCGCCCATGTTATTTGATCCTTCAGTTTATGACCACTCAAATATCTTGTCATAGTTAGTCGAGTTGGATTTGTCCTTTCATGAAATCCATAAAGAGGGAGAGCTACTATCAAAATCTCTGATCAAAGTTGATATATACTAATGATGTTTGTTGTTGACACATTAGAATGACTTCATTATATCGCGATGAAAAGGATCACGCGAAATTATCACGAAGCATTAGTGTTTTTGTAGCAATCAGACCATGACTCCTTTTTCATCTTCAGAAGTTTGAGATCTGAGATTAACAGTCATACCTCAGATCATTGTTCAAAGTTTTCAATTGATCACATTGTAATGCTAGCTCTCTGTTATACGTTATTCTCTCATTTACCAACTAATCATTTTGTCATAAAATGAACATCAAAATTTACGAAACTTTGTAATGCAAAGATATTTTTTGACAGGCATTCTTGATAATAGTCATATTTCTTTCAACATTAAAATAAATAGCCTACAGGAAGCAAATCTGCTTTTTCATTAGAGTTTTCTGTAAAGAAAAGCAATAAGAAATGAATAAATGAATTGGATTCTTTTTTTTAATTGATATTTAAATTAGAGATCATATGTGACAATTTGATCACCAAACATAGTTGTAAAATAGGCGAAATTTAAAACTTTATAGAATAGACCACTTTCGTAATGCATTCAAATTTATTCACGTTTGCCCCAAGACAAACTCCTCATTTACCTGTCAGAAAATAATGGAAATACAATACTCAGAATGTCACTTGCGTACATTAACGTTGATAGGTTGGACAAACATTGTAGATTGACCAACCTAGCAACAACCATTACATGCTTTCCACATTCCTGCTATTGAAATACGATTATTCTATAACAGGTGAACACATTTTGTCATTGTGCGTTTGACAAAGAAGGCTGCATACAATTTGAATACATTACAAAAGTGGTCTATTGGCAGATCTGAGATAACAATTTAATAAATTCATCCACCACGATGTCAATTTCCTTCAGCAAGAACGTTATCCACATCATGCTGAACTTGACCCAGGTGAGGTGAAAGTGTACGGGTAGGGAGAAATTCGTTGAATGCAGTTTTCACCAAAAGTGGCAGCCATGTGATAGCCGGGTAATAACAGTGCACAGAGCGTGCAGAAACACTTCGTATTAAGCGCTATATAAATGTTGTGTTTTATAATTATAATGAATAATACGAACATTAATTGCCCGTAATGAATTCGCCCATGAATTTCATTTCTTTCCCTTAATTCAGCTAATCCCTTGAATAAAATATTTCATCTATCAAATGACCATCTACATGTATATACAATTCACATAATGCGGCATAAATTCAATACATATTTTCTACATATTCCAAAAGCATGCTGAAGTTCATGGTATTCTTAAGATTTTAAAGGAGAAGGCTAAGAATTAGCAAATAAGTAATTTTGTGCAGTCGTTCGATCCGATGATTAACTGGTAATATAACAGATCTAAAATAGATAAATCATATTCATAAAATCTTGCTGTCATACTAATATTGTACCGACGGTGATAAAAAAAATGTCCTTTTGTTCAATTGTATACTCATTTTTTCAAGGATTAGTAAATAAAATATATTTTATTTACCGGTATATTTTCTATATTCTTTAACAGTCGTTCGTTCCGGTGATTAATTTGGTAATATAGCAGATCTGAAATAGACAATTCATCTTCATACAATCTTGATGTCATAGTAATAGTCTTCCGACGGTGATAAAGATGTATTTCTCCATTTTTTAAGGATTAATTTATAAAATATATTTTATTTATCTGCTTCTATATATGTCATAAATCATTCAAAATGACGAGTCAGCTTACGCTATTTATTTTAGCTAAACCCGTAAATCATTTTCGTATAGTTGTTGTTGTTGTTGTTGTTGTTGTTGTTGTTGTTGTTGTATTTAACGGCGCTTCATTCATATGAATATTTGCGCCCATGTTATTTGATCCTTCAGTTTGTGAGCACTCAAATATCTTGTCATTGTTAGTCGAGTTGGATTTGTCGGCTGCGATTTTTACTTTCATGAAATCCATAAAGAGGGAGAGCTACTATCAAAATATCTGATCAAAGTTAATATATACTAATGATGCTTGTTGTTGACACATTAGAATGACTTCATTATATCGCGATGAAAAGGATAACGCGAAATTATCACGAAGCATTAGTGTTTTGTAGCAAGCATATCATGACTCCTTTTTCATCTTCAGAAGTTTGAGATCTGAGATTAACCGCCATACCTCAGATCATTGTTCAAATGTTTCCTTTGATCACATTATAATACTAATATTTCTGTTACGCGTTATTCTCTCACCTATCAAGTAATAATTTTTCCATAAAAAAAAAGAAGATCGATGATTTACAAAACTTCGTATTTATAGTTCAATTAAACTTTAGATATGATCATTTGACCACCAAACATTGTTTTAATGTAGGGGAGATTATAGTAGTGGACAGATCTGATATCACAATGAAAATGGCGCATCTTGGCGTTTCGCTACAGCTTGAGTTTAGTCAATAAAGGCCCCAGCACACCAAACACGGCACGGCATAACGGCACGGCATTTACGCAGTATCTTGGTTGTTATTGGCCAACGCGCTCCTCCGCGCACAAATTTGGTAACAATAAATTGGCCGATCACAGTGGAGAGACATCGCGTAAAAACCGTGCCGTGATGCCGTGCCGTGTTTGGTGTGCTGGGGCCTTAAGTTGGTCATATTTGGACCCTACTGAATTTTGTATGAACCTTTAAATTGTTAATTTCTATCTAAATTTTTGCGATAACACTTCTGGGGTGTTGCAACAAAGTTTAAATCAATCGAAAATCAGATTCAACTTTGTAGCAACATCCCATTAGTTTCAGTTTTTCGAGAACCTTTCGCTATCCCAGCCTCGGTAAGGCATCAGTTTAGTTTAGTTTTATTTTCAATGAAAGCAAGATATAATTCTTAAAAAATCAATTACAAAGTTCCAAATAAATCATGATACATAAATAAATGCATACATTAAAATTCAACATGGGATACAATAGTAAGATCTAACAACAAAATAAATAATGATGGGGCTGGAAATGATTTGATTTGATTTGATACATTTATTCAAACACGGTTAAAAAGCCAAGTTTTTTTATATTGATTTTTTTAATGGAGGGGTATACTAAAAAAAAAAGCTTGCAGGGTTAAACCTTTCAAAAATATAGAGAATAATAAATACGTATAAATAGATTCTATTATTATCATTATTATTACATATTATACATATCAGACATACACGTACAAATAATAATAACTAAATAATAGATGCAATCTTTATGGCACATGTATCCACTCTGCGGAGTGCTTAAGGCGTTTTGCAGTATTAATACCCTGGCTTTAATCAGGCTTACACCAGCGCACATGGCATTTCAACGAATAAATATTCCTACCAGGTACTCGTTCACCTCAACTGAGTTGAGTGCAGCACAATGTGGATAAATTTCTTGCTGAAGGAAATTAACGCCATTTGTGAGATTCGAACATAAACGGCCATCTGGTTGGAAGGCGAGAGTCAGAACCATTACACCATGGCGCCTACATAGTGCATATTAAGGGGAAACAAACCCTGAGATTATTGTGGTCTCATTGAATGAAGAAAAATCAGATGAACAAACTGTGAAAATTTGAGCAAGATCGGAAAACCCGTTCAAAAGTTATGAATTTTCAAAGTCACAGAGATATTGCGGTCCCTATACCGCTCATGGGGATCCGTGCGATCGCCAAATTCGACGTAATCCGTGACGTCATGTCGGACAACTCCTCATTCACTCCTCATTCGCGCACAGAGGTAGACTTTGTGTTTTCCAAAAATGTAGAAAAAGGAGGTAGAAAACTTCAGTGACAATGATTGTTTTATATTTGGGAAGAACTGTACTTAGGTGAATACTGTAGACTGGAAGTGTAGTAGTGCATTGGCTAAAAACAATCGAATATTCGAATCCCCCATGGCATCAATTTCCGTCATCAAGAAATTAATCTACATTGTATCACCCAGGTGGGGTGAATGGGTACCTGGTATATAGGAATATAGAAGTGCCTTTATTTGTATCCGGTGGTCTAGTGGTTAAAGCCCAAGTAAAGTTTTGGTAAAAGCGAATATTTTTATCGCCAAATTTTGTCTTCAAATCTTTATAAAATGAAACATAATATCATGAACATGTTGTACAAAGTATTGTGCGAAAAATGAACAAGTTTGGGAAAAGTTATAACCTAGAATGTGCAAAATATTTCAGCGTCGTGTCCCCCGACACTAATTCAATATTTTCTTTCTGGATAAAGGACAACTTCTCATGCACAGAATTGGATGAACATTTCAGAATTAATTCTTTGTGTATTCCTTTTTATCATGCTTTTATCAAATATTGGAAAAACCTTTGTACATGCCCGATAACAAGCAAAATATTGTTATGACCAAGAGAGGGCGCTAAATACGATTTAACGATAAAATTCAAATTTTTAAAAGAATCAGCCCATAGAAAAATATGCTATGGTCTCAAAATGTGTATAAGAATCAGATGTCATGATAAATATCCCCTTAATAATTCACTTTTCTTAATCTTTACCAAAACTATACTTGAGCTTTAAGACACTGGTCTAGTCATTTAGAGGTCGTGAGTTACAGTCCTTCCCGGTATATCCTTTGATTTTGTTTTCATAGTACCAGGGTAAATTAACACAGCAGCGGGGTGTACGCCCTACAAATTTCGTGCATTTCCTCAGCAAATTTATTAATTGATTTTAAGAGAGAGAAAGATCAAGAGAGAGTAAGAGAGTGAACGATAGAGAGACATGGAGACACAGGAAAGCAGGAACATTCATTATTTTAAAGGGGTACTATTATGAAAATACAAGTTGATCTGTATTGATGTATTATACCATTATCAATACCCTTTTCAGTGAAAGAGAGTCCAAATGTGTTTCATATATTTTATAATATTTTTTCTTCATTTTTATGTTGGCTTAGTTGGGAACGCCCCTACAAATTTCTTTCAAATGTCAATCATGTTGTGACATCACACAAGTCAAGTTTGTTCACCTTTCTAAATCATGTTTCAGAGCTGGTTCTGTAAATAACAAAAGGAAATAGGTAGATCAATGCAGGGATTTCAATTCAGGTGATTGCCCATGAAAGGGAATTAGAATGCGCAATTACCTGAATTTAAATACCTGCATTGATCCACATATTTCCTTTTGTTATTTACAGAACCAGCTCTGAAACATGATCTAGAAAGGTGAACAAACTTGACTTGTGTGATGTCACAACAGGATTGACATTGGAAAGAAATTTGTAGGGGCGTTCCCAACTAAGCCAACATAAATATGAAGAAAAAATATTATAAAATATATGAAACACATTTGGACTCTCTTTCAGTAAAAAGGGTATTGATAATGGTATAATACATCAATACAGATCAACTTGTATTTTCATAATAGTGGACCTTTAACATTTTAATCTTGACCCTAAACCCATCGGGTATTTTGACCACTTTTTTATTTTAAAAATCCACTCGTTGGTCTTATTATGCTAATGTATGCATAAAAATAAAAATAATAAATATAGATAAACCAATTAAAAGTCCAAATCTACCTCATCCTTTGTTTAGATACTTTGAGTAATGTTCTTAATACATGAAAACGAAAAATGGTACCAAAATGAATTTCCCAGGTATTTCATTGTTTCTATCAATATATTATGTAATTCTTAGGTTTTCAATTGATATAGTTGGTGATATTAGTTATCTTTTTAAAGATTTAAAAGATCTTTAATTATTTCAGTCAGTGAAGGGGAAAATGGACAAGCTGGGACATAAAATATGTAATTACCTTATGACAAATATTAGTCGTAAAGTCCGATAGCAAAATTAACACAATAAAGGTAGTCAGATACGATTAAGTTTCAATTTATCGTATTATTTTCATATTACAGGCCCCAGGATTTCTCAATTCTACTGAATACATAATTTACATTGAATTTGTACATAAAATCTCGTTTTTAACCATTTTCGGCCTGATACATATTTTTTTTTAAAGGCGCGTAACGTCGGAGCCTCATACGTGGTCGTCACCTAGTGATTTGGTCTCCAAGGTTGTGCGACGAAGTCACAAGAAATCCCGTCGCAAGCCTGTTTCGCGTTGCAGCCTTTTCGCGAAAAAATGCTGATTAGGTTTAATAAACAAAAAAATAATAAAACATACGTTAAATCTCACATATCAACATAATATACGTATTATCATTATTATTTTTTTTACTTTTTAAAACCACTGAAAATGTGAAATCCACAGAAATTTTTCGTGAATTTTGATACAAAATAAGTAAAAAGAAAATGAAATACATTACAAAACAGACATCAAATTACATCACACTCCATTCCTAGCGTAAAATGCCTTCGTCGCAATAAAAATATGCGCGCGTTTCTGACCTAGGCAAATGCGTTATATTGCATAGTCGAGCAATACATCGTATTTCTTTCATGGCAATGACAACGTATGTCGCGAATACATTATTTCCTACAGTTAGGTACATAAATTTGCGTATACATTTTTATTTTCGGATAGATTGTGTCATCTAGGTTCCCTTTTGATGCTGAAAATCGGATGTCAATGAACGCATTTTCAAAAGAAACAAGTCCAGGACAAAAAAAAAGTAGATGTCTGAATAGACTCAATAACAGTCAAAGATAATGTCTGCGAATATTTTTATAGGGTCACGTTCATTCAGACGTAAATGAAACAATATTTGACAGGGTTTTATACCGTAGACAACTGAACTAACCCCGAATGAATTGAGCAAAGGGGAAGTATTCTCATCGCACTGTTGATTTTATGTGTTAAGCAAAATGACAATTCCATGATATGAGACGAATCTAAAACCTTTGATGCTAATTTCGCTCGAAGACAGGAATAATTTACTTGGAATCTATAAACTCCATAACATATTTAGAAATTCTCTATTCAGAAGTATTCTAGATATGATTTTCAAATTTTATCGTTTGTTAAATGGCCCAAACTGATAAATATTTTCTGTTGTAATCCCGTTATTAACGTTCTTCATACTGTGAGGCCTTCCATGTTGAAGGCCTACATGTTTCTTTCTTCCCACATGCTAAATACACTTTAAGGCCCATATTCCGATAGCGAGGTTTAAGTTAAACCTGGTCTAAATCTGTGGTTTAAGTATGGATAGACAAAAGAGGCTTGAATCTATAACAGTCGATGATTAATTTACCAGCACATTTGGCATTCATAGTATTTAAAACTGTCTCAGAATAAAAACTTCAATAGTTTTCTAACAATATTAGAGCATGGGATTAGAGAGCAGTTAACATAAGAATTATACATTGTAAATAAAGTTTTGACACAATTGGCTACCCATACTTAAACAATAGATTTAGACCAGGGTTAACTTAAACCTCGCTATCGGAATACGGGCCTAAGAGTTTGAATGGTATCTGAAAACCTGTCACTCAGCAATAACAGACAAAAATGTGACTCAGAGTCGCATGTAATTCCGTTACCACCCATGTGGAATTCGCCATGTAGGGAACTATAATTAATGTGGTCCTAACAACACTCCAATGACTTACGAGCCCTTAAGGTGTTGATCAAGTACTGCGTGTCAATTTTCTTGACAGACTTTGATGGAATCCTTTTCGCTTAGTACATACACCAAATTAGATCTATAAACAGCAAAAAAAAATCCCCCTAATATAAACCAGCACAAGTATTTAAATCCCAAAGAAAGTTTTTATTATGAAGATAAAAAAAATAAGAATTATACGTGTGATGTTTACCAGTACATAATCCCTATAGATACATGTGTCTGGCACACATTTCGAGACCATGGCATAATTTTCATGAACCGATTTTTTTTTTAATTTTGATTTGACCGTTATATAATATTTAGCGCATTCTCCTCATTATGACAATATATAATTATGTTAAGTTATATCCCAGATTTTAGAGAAGTAAAAGAAAAAAACTGTATCCACAAAAATGATATTCTGAAAGTTTCATCCAGTTATGTTCATATCGATAAAGCAAATAATGAATAAAACTCGTGGTACACGAAACTGTAGATTTTCTGCACATTTCAGGTGACACCTTGCCAAATCTCAATTTTTGCAATATATTCTTCATACTAAGTTAAATATTATTTGGATTTGATGACAAACTTCTTGGGAAAAAAATAATCGCCTTTACCACAACTTGACTAGGGATACATACTTTTTATTCTCCATTTTTCGATTTAGAACGTACTAGAATATTATGTACATTTTCAGTAAAAACTTTCAGATTTGTCAAAATGTATTGAAAATGCATTTTATTCGAAGAATTAAGATACACAGTTTAACAAAAATCATGTCATAAATTACAGATTTCCCAACTTATAAGACTTTTAGGATTATGAAGTAAATCGACTGAAGAATATGGGGACAAAAAGGAAAACGGGTGATATTTTTTAAATGGAAGAGCAATTTTTTCAGTGATATGGCTTGGTATTGAAATAAATTTTCCGCATACTTCTTATTCATCCGTAAACGTACAAAATATCAGTTTCCAAAAGTTTTCCCAATGGTTTACATACCGGTACGAGTAAGAATGATGATTAATAGTAGCTTGATAATCAATAACATTACGATTAATATCATTCTACCTTCAAGAGTAGAGTTGGCAAAGGTATAAAAATTATGTGGAAAAAATAATTGTTTAGAATGAAATTACCATCAAAGATACAAAGATACAGAATCTAAAATGATACACCACATTAAGAAAAGATATTTAAATAGATACATGCCTTACCTTTTTAGGACGTATCTTCAATAAAATTTCCAAAATGTTGATAAAATAGATCGTAGCGCTAAGCTATGGAAGTATTACTGTAATGGAATATTAACTTTTCAGCGTTTTGTGATATCCGTTTGTGAATCAATGTTGGAATGTCGACTGCTGAGGTGCGTTCTGTTACCTAGTGTGTGCTACTTCAGAAATGAAGAATTATATAGAGCTGTGTAATCATTTCACAGCGATCTGGCAGGTAAAGTTTGTTCCTCCTTCGGAGACGCCTTTTGACACCTTTGACCGTCCCATGCTAACGGGATGCAGCGCCTGTAGCGACGACTGCTAGAAGGGAATTTTTACGTGCGTGGGTCACGTTCAATATGTACCCAGGCGTGCAGACATAAACATGCCGCTCTTTTGATAGGCAGATATTGGTACCTATTTTTTTCTATCTTTCTCCCACTATGATACTCCCTCCCTCGTTTTGTCGTTTGCCTGTCTAATGATCTCTTGACAGACAGTATGATTCATGACAATAAGATGTTACTCGTAAAATAATTATCTCTTTTTTTTTCTTCTTTTTTTCTTTTTTGCCGCGTGGTTGCGTTGGCATATTGCCTCGGGGGTTGATCTGTGTGCCGTGGGCTATCGACTGAACCGTTTGAAAGGCGATATACCTCGTAATTTGCTTTTTTTAACGTAGGTCGATTAGAGTTTGATGCCACTCGTGGTTGCTAGGAGTATGATTGTGTGTAGATATTATCTAGCCTAAATATTTAGACAAGGTATCGTACATTACGATGGCAAACATAAAATGGTTAAACTTTTTAACTTAAAATGCAAGTTGATTTAAATTCGATCACGATATAAACGATTTTCGAAAAATTAAGTCGAACGCCAACTCAATGCTCCTTTGTAATGCTATTCAAATCAGAACCGGTTTGTGATTGTTGTGTCGGCATAGTTCAATACACGGCGTGCGGCTCTATTGACCCACATTATTTTGCAGAAATAATTTATAACGTGTTTTCGGTACTGACAGATGAGAACTGTTAAACGGTGAAAATACTTTTGTCCATGGGGTTGTAGAGGCCAGGCTTGGTACATACGGGGTTTTGGGTTCCTTCCTGCATGGGGCAGTGAAGATGAAATTTGAGTTAATTCCTGCATGGGACAGTGAAGATGAAATTTGAGTTTATTCCTGCATGGGACAGTGAAGATGAAATTTGAGTTTATTCCAGCATGGGGCAGTGAAGATGAAATGTGAGTTTCTTCCCGCAAGGGGCAGTGAAGAGGCACTTTGATTTTATTCCTGCATGGGGCAGTGAAGATGAAATTTGAGTTTCTTCCTGCATGGGGCAGTGAAGATGAAATTTGAGTTTCTTCCTGCATGGGGCAGTGAAGATGAAATTTGAGTTTCTTCCTGCATGGGCCAGTGAAGATGAAATTTGAGTTTCTTCCTGCATGGGACAGTGAAGATGAATTTTGAGTTTCTTCCTGCATGGGACAGTGAAGATGAATTTTGAGTTTATTCCTGCATGGGGCAGTGAAGATGAAATTTGAGTTTATTCCTGTATGGGACAGTGAAGATGAAATTTGAGTTTATTCCTGCATGGGACAGTGAAGATGAAATTTGAGTTCATTCCTGCATGGGCCAGTGAAGATGAAATGTGAGTTTCTTCCCGCATGGGGCAGTGAAGATGAAATTTGAGTTTCTTCCTGCATGGGGCAGTGACGATGAAATTTGAGTTTATTCCTGCATGGGGCAGTGAAGATGAAATTTGAGTTTATTCCTACATGGGGCAGTGGAGATAAAATTTGAGTTTCTTCCAGCATGGGGCAGTGAAGATGATATTTGAGTTCATTCCTGTATGGGGCAGTGAAGATGAAATTTGAGTTTCTTCCTGCATGGGGCAGTGAAGATGAAATCTGGGTTTATTCCTGCATGGGGCAGTGAAGATGAAATTTGAGTTTATTTCTACATGGGGCAGTGGAGATGATATTTGAGTTCATTCCTGTATGAGGCAGTGAAGATGAAATTTGAGTTTCTTCCTGCATGTGGCAGTGAAGATGAAATTTGAGTTTCTTCCTGCATGGGGCAGTGAAGATGAAATTTGAGTCTCTTCCTGCATGGGGCAGTGAAGATGAAATCTGGGTTTATTCCTCCTTGGGGC
This sequence comes from Temnopleurus reevesii, assembly GCA_036244855.1. Lineage (NCBI taxonomy): Eukaryota > Metazoa > Echinodermata > Echinoidea > Temnopleuroida > Temnopleuridae > Temnopleurus > Temnopleurus reevesii. Next base: position 76,643 of record BQKZ01000904.1, read on the forward strand.
AGTGAAGATGAAATCTGGGTTTATTCCTCCTTGGGGCAGTGAAGATGAAATTTGAGTTTATTCCTACATGGGGCAGTGGAGATGAAATTTGAGTTTATTCCTGCATGGGGCAGTTAAAATGAAATTTGAGTTTCTGCATGTTTGGTCTCTTTTGGCATATGATACTGAAGATGATTTTTTTTTTTAGTTTCTCTCTGCAAAGGGCAGTGCAGATAAAATTTGAGTTTCTGCATTTTTGGTTTCTTTTTGCATTCGAAAGTGAAGATGACATTTCAGTTTCTTCCACCATGGGGAAGTGAACATCGATGTGCAGTTGTTCCGTGGAGTTTTTGTGTATCTTTCTTCTTTCTTCTTTGTTCATATTATCATTTTAAATGTGAAAAAAAAATATATATATATAAAGTAAAAATCAGCACAGCTGTTCTTCATCGCGTCTTGACATAAAGATGCAAAGTAGGATAAAAGTAAAAGTGTGCATATCCATATCGGTAATGCAAATTTCGGGAGAATTACCTGGATCCCTCGTTTCGTTCTATTCTCAAATTCCCTTTAAAAACTGCAACAAAAGAGATTACTTCTGCGACAATACACAGTTCATACATGTGACATGGGACTTTTTGTTGAATGTTGTTCTTGTCGAATTTATTCTTCTGAAAATAATTCTTCGTGATATTTCATGTATTGTATATTGTAAATGCAGTGCCTTTTGGGGCCAACGGTGTGAAAATCACACGAATGGATAAAGTTACATCCGAGGTTAATTTTCTTGTGCATGCGGACCCGTGCGTGAAGAAAAGTCATCCGGAACATTTCCAAGAATGTCACATATGAACTGAAGTATTATAACTTTGTCTTCCTTTATTCGCCACGAAAAGTAATTAGCAATATTTATGCGATAAATGAGAAGTCAATGAATGGAATGTACGGTTGTTTTGAGGATTGACAATTTTCTATACAGAGTAAACAGCCTTCAAGCAATATTTTGGCATTATGGGAAGTTGTATAACGATTGAGGAATGCAAGAGGGATCATGGGAATTACAAAAGCCAAGGTGAAAAGAATCCGAATCGTAAAGGCTTTTCTTTTTCTCATATCCTCGCCCTAGGCAAAGGAGGGGTTTTAATTTTACCTACTTATTCTGGTATTCAATCATTGCACTCATTAATAGCATAGATATTTTTAAAGGTTCATTCACTTCCTTCGTGATCATCGTGATGATATAGAGGATTAGTATTTGAAGCCGGCGCTTCATTCATTATTGGATAATTAGTCACGTACTATATTACGTCAAAGTGACAAGCCACAAAAATATAAATTTATACTCACGGTAATAATTCAGACTTCGAAGAAGGATTTTTTTTAATAATAGATAATGATTGCGAAAGCGTGAAATAAAGAAATCTGTTGAAAATGACTAACAACTTTTAAATGCACAATTTAGCGTATATGAATTTTTAGGGATATCACTAAATTTTAGACCTTTTCATGCATTATTGAGTTGATATTTTAACGTTTTTCAAGATTTTTGTACAAAAGTATATGGGAATTCTTATAAGTGAACATATTACAAAATTCATGGTCGCGAAATTCGCGAAAATAAAACCCCAGGCGAAAATATCAGCTTCTACAGTCGTTAATTCTATTTCATTTTCCAATAAATTAATTTCTGAGATTTTGTGATTTCGTAATGAAATATACATCCCCATTGTAGTCAATAATATCAATAGTACATTGAACATACATGATACTGTACATAATTGTGGAGAAGCCGAATTTACCAAAACAGTTCTTCTTTCATTGTTACTCTACATTATACTGTGTAAAACTGCGAATAATAATGTGTGTTTCTCACCAACTTTGATGGGATTTTTTTTCAAACATTAGGGTTTTTCCTCATTTATGGGGAAACCTTGTGCTAAATTATGATATAAAACATTTCGCAATTTTGATACAACATGCCCCCAAAGCCCATTACGTATTGAAGTATACCTGTCAATTCTTACAATGTATAACATTTTCATAATACTTCCGTTTTAAAGATGGTACCCTTATTGACTCTTATCATCCTTGACCATTTACACCAAAAGACAAAACAATGGCAACTCAAGCAACATTCACCACACAACAGACCAAAAGTAAATATGATTGTGAGTTCAAGTTCAGTTTAAGTGAATTATAGTGCAGCGCAAATCTCTCTAGTTTAAATGTATTAACCTCTTTTAGTAACAATGTTTTGTCGGTAGATGGAAGAAGATTTGTTCCACTAGCTTCAGGTAGAGGTTAAGCCCCGGTCACAAGGAACCTCGGAAGCAACACGATTCACCCCGACTCTTTGTTAATTCACAGTTAACTGCCTTAGAACAACGAGTCGGGGTGAATCGTGTTGCTTCCGGGGTCCTATGTGACCGGGGCTTCAGGTCTTTGTTCAGAGTGCGGAGTGGGTGTCCCCAGATTCACGGTTTATACAGTGCACTTTAGCACCCCGGGACTCCATCGTGTACGTTTTCATTTTCATGCATGTGTGCATTATATGTATAGATATTTATGTTTGCATGGTGTTATCCTACTTAATGGCCTTTTCAATGGATGATTTTTTATTCTCATGCAACATTATAGATTTCATGTTTCTGCATGGGAACCATTGTTGATTGCCGTTTCCAGTATTTTTCTATCGAAATCCAATTGAACAAAAAAAAACGTTTCACGCATGTCAACAAGTGCTTGCTGGATAGTAACATTGCAAAAGTGGATTCAAAGGTTTTCCAGACCCCTTCTCATCGAATTTTATATGTGTGGGATTTTTTTACCCTAAACCTACTTGTCGTACATTTAAGAGAGAATTCAAGAACTCTTGAAAATCATATGACATATGAAAGAATACAATGGAACCTCATTATAAAAAGGTCGGATATAGTGAGATACCTTTCATAACAAGGTGATTTTATTGGTCCCAGCTCTTTATAGTTCTTTGGGGTTTTCTTACCCTGTTTTAGTAAGGAACCTGATATAACAAGGTAATTTTCATGGGCCCAAGGACCTCGTTATAAAGAGGTTTCACTGTAATGTCAATTTGAGAAATTTAATTTCGGTGGATTTAATTCAGAAAATCAATATTTTTGAGCGCATGTTTTGAATGAATAGACGGCTAGCGTGGGCAAGTCTGTATCTCATTATACGATAATGTGTATTTTTGTTTTGTTTTTTATTTATTAGTTGTAAAAGTTGTAAAGGGAAGAAGGTGTATAGGGGTGTGACAGGCTGTGTTAAAGGGTTGTGGGATATTGGATGCCGTTATAAGAGGAAAGACTCAAACAATCCCACATCCTCGAACGCGCGGGTCTGAAATCTCTGAGCAAAATCATACCTTTTGTGTTTCGATTAAAAAAAAGAAAAGAAAGAAAACGAGCAATATTTCATTCAAAAAGGGGATTCTAGTGTTGCATTTGTCAGTACCTTTTAATGTGCAATGTTCCAGCTTTATTCCGAAACGTGTATAGGGATTCAGGAACAGTGCAATGCCCGGGTAACGTTTTCTTTTACTATATTCACCTGTCCTTAGGCTATGTGTCTTCTCTTTTTCTATTCATGTCTACTCCATTTGTCTAATTGTAATACATTATGTTCGATAGGATTCGGGCTATTACAATTTGTCGCGATTGATTCCTATTGTGAAATAATTCATTTTCATGTATTGTATCATGGGTATTCTTCAGTTTGACTAAACTGTTACAGTGTCGACAGCTTGACGTTGATCTATGTTGTTCCCTCCGTTTCCATGGGAACGGGAATGACAAACAATGTCCTCTCCCGACTAAAAGAAACTTCATTAGTACCGTACTATTTGCCTCGCGATTTGCTGTCTCGATCCAACTTTGTTCTAATCTATCACGGTCGTCCTTTTTATTATCTTCGGATTCCTTTTCGACCTATATACGCGTTTCTCCTTCTTTCACCTTGTGTTTTCTCAAACACACGCAATCACACCTGAATGTGTTATCGCCTTCAAACGTGGACTTGCAGATGTGTGTGTGTGTGTGTGTGTGTGTGTCTGTCTGTCTATATGTCTGTCTGTATGTAAGTAGGTCTACTATAATTGTGCGCGTACTGTGGGAAAGGGTGATGAGGGCGACAAAATTTGATGGCAAAAGGTGCCAAAATTGCTGTGAAGGGGGTGCAAAATGGCTGAAACGCGCACACACACACACACAAACAAACACACATCCATACATACAAACACGCACTTGTAGTGTTTTGTACAAAAATTCATAAAATCAAACGCTAAAGGTGAACTTCACCCAGATATTGATATATATACTCTCAGCGGATGGTGAGAAATAATCATTATGATTATATTTTTTTAAATATAAGGCAAAATCCGATAATCCATTCAAAACTTATGAACTTTCGAAGTCAGAATTTTTTCATCTCCTTCTTTCCTCGATAAGTAGAAATTTGTTTACTTTATTCTTCAAGTGTAATATGGACATATTGAAAATGCATGCATTTTGGGACTATCGCGTTTTTATACCCCTTGTGTATTGTTCTTTAAAAGGATCAAAATGTGCAATTTGTGTACAAAGTAATTCGAGGGTTCTCCACGTTGTCCGCCATTTAAGCCTGTAGATTGCAAATGAAGGGTCGGAAATCAAAACTTTGAAAATTCATAACTTTTGAACGAATTGTCTGCTTTTGCTCAGATTTTTACAATTTGATCATTGTATTTTCCCATCCACTGAGAGCATACCCATGTCTTGGTGAAGGGTCCAATTTATCATCAATCATCAATCAACCCTGATCAGCGAAGAGTTTTTTATCTATTCAGATTTTTGGGGGAACTTCTCAGGCTTATAAACATGAAGAAAAATCCCATATCAAGCAATCATTTGAAATCCTTTGAATTAATAACTGTTTGTAAAGAACCCAATCCGGAGAATAACACCGTCGAGTGATGGGAAGTTAATTCTAAATAATAGATTGATATTTTTGATGTATCGTCTGTCACTCTTAAATTGTGTGTGCACTCTTTATAGGTGAGAAATTAAATGTCAGGTTTCATCCTATTTTACTTTGAAATAATTTGAAGACCCTGGCTTATATATTATAACAGTGATATTTGATAAATTGTGCAATATATCCATAGGCCTACTTAGTTTTGGCAATTTGCGCGATAACAAGTCTTGTCTGTCCAAAGCTAAAAGCAGTGGCATTAACGGGGATCATAATTCCCCGTCCCTGTTACTAAACACCTTTTCTTTTTCATCGGAAATTTTGCAACTGTATTTAGAATAGGATGTTAAAATCCAGTTCAATAATACTTTTATTTATCGATCTTACACAATCTTTACTTGATATTTGGAAAATTGTTTGTAGTTTGGGCCGATTTTACAAATAATAGGTAAACGGTATTTTTGCACAAGGAATTACATAAAAATTTACAGTTCTTATTTACCGAAACATTTATTTATGAAATATATTTCCCTTCGTGTACCCGCCGCCATTTTCAATCAACTGGGATAGATATGGTCCATTATATTCTTAAAGACCCGTGTCGTGATGAATCCATATACAGCAATTTTCTTTTCAAAAATTCGCTCAAACTGTTTATCAGAAGAATTTAGTGGAAGACTACTTCGTATATTCCATCATTTGTTATTAAGTTAAAGAACTAAGACCCTGGTTACACAGCGAGTCCGGGGCTAGCCTAGGCCAGGCCCTGGCCAGCCCCAGGCCCGCTGTGTAACCGCTCCCAAAGGACCTTACCCTGACCTAAGCGAGTACGTTTTCGGTCCACCTATTGGGATTGGCCTAGGCCAGCCCCGGGCTAGCCCGGTCTCGCTGTGTTACCGGGTGTAGACCGATGGGCCCGCTTTTTGCGATCTTTTGTTGACGTCAATGGAAAGATTTTCTATTGTGTTCGCGCCGCCTATTGTTTACATGAAAGTACCACAACTTTCTCACGTTCAAAACTAACCCAGTCGAGATACGAAAGTGGTCTGGCCCCTTGGTCTCGGGAGCGGTTACACAGCGAGACCCTGGTCCAGCTGTGCAACCGGGCACAACGGGCCAGCCTATGGGCCGCGGCCGGCCCATACCTGGCCTAGGCCAGGTATTGGCTAGCCCATTCAGTGTAACCGGGGTCTAAGATATTCCTTCACCTAGAAGAAAAATCATACCGTGAAATGGAAAATGTATAGAATGGCTTACAAAGTTAAACAAAGGGAGGTGACAAAACTATTCTCAATGTTTTTTCTCAAAAAAATTCAATGTTAACATTCGCCAATAAAAGATAACATTTCTATTATACCTCCAAGGTTATGTCAGTCTTTAAAAAAAACATAGTTTCTATTCCTGCATTCACCCCACACCCGACTAGAAAAACAGCAATATTTGACACTAAAATGATAAAATAATCGATGATTGAAAGCCCTTGTTTTGACAATTCTTTATTTGCGTTAGAAATTGTCAATATGGAATTCCTTTGGCCTGATTTCAAGCTCGTTATTAAATAGGTCGATATAATGTGTTCCATTTCAATTCAAATCAACCGTCCCTAATATATTTTAGATTTGACCCATAAATCATTTTCTAGTCGATTAAAGGCTTGGTCGCACCTCATCACCATAATCCTCACGAGTCTGGAAATAATTTTCGTTAAAAATATTGTAAGCACTTTTTAATCATACAATGTATCTCGGTTTTCATTTTAGTGGACACATTTGGAAGCATCTTATTTCAGCTGCACAAGGGGATTTACCCTCATGACTCTGTAGAGTATGATTGAGAACAAGATCAATATGAATGAAATAAATAAATCGATAATGAGATATATATATATATATATATATATATTAAATGACATAACCATTCAAGATTATTATATCTATTCTTTGAAGAATATCTTTATATGCCAGTGCTAATGACTATTAAATCAATGTTGTAATCTATGATCATCTTTTGTGATCTTGTTCTTTGTTAGTCTGCAATTATGAAACAGACTTCTCGAGAACGAAAACACAAAACTTTTTTTAATACAAATTCCTCCTGTGCACAGTTACGAATAAAGGTGCAATTAACTTTGATTTGATGTGAGTATTTTTCCATTGTAGTATTATTTTCACAATTTAAACATAAAATTATAATGATTTGGCAACAGAAATGACAGTTACATTTACTGCTTAGCTTGTGTGTAAAAATTAGTGTGTAAAAAATGTCAGTATCAATTATGTTGTATTGTATTGTATATTTATTCACGGTAAAACTTATTACTGAGTCAAAAGACTACTTTTCAGCAATTCTGTGACCATGCATATAAAAAGAGAGTAAGTATAAAATGTAAACAATAAGCTTAATTATGAATGTAAAACAAAAATTATACATAATGCAAGCTCATATTCAAAGATCAATCAAATTGATTGCCTTGTTGAAAACAGAAAGATTTGTTGGAACTGGGGAATGACTTCCGGTTTAAGCAGCTTATGCACATGCAACGTCAATAATTTCAGATAATTGCCCATTTTTTCTCCTTCATCATCATCGTGGGTACCTGCAGGCAAATAAACGCCATTATTGTTTAATAAAAGTTAATATCAGAAAATATTTAGGATAAACTCTGACTTTTTTAAATCTAAACCGTGGAGAAAAAAAAAGACATCCGTAACCGGAAGTCAACACCCCAGATCACATGGTCTTTTTACGGCATACGGCAAACGGCATAGTGCTATCTGCAGCACTAAGGGGGTGTTGTTCAAAAGTTGCAATCGATCGCAAGTTGCAGTTGATCGGAACGTGCCAATCAAAATAATTGTTTCATGCGCGTCTTGTTAAATGAGCATACCGTGCACGATTGAAGATGCACGTTACAATGTGCAAAGTTGCATTTGATTTGCAGTTATTTTGTTTTATTGTGTAGGCGCCGTGGTGAAGTGATTCTGACTCTCGCCTTTCAACCAGAGGGTCAGGTTCGAATCCCACCAATGGCGGTAATGTCCTTCAGCTAGAAATGTACCCACATTGTGCTGCACTCAATCTAATTAGGGTGAATTGGTGCCTTCCTTAAAATGCTGAGTGCACTGGTGTATGTACGCCGAGCTAAAGCCAGGGTAATAATAATGCAAAGCGATTTGAGCACTCAATCCGCAGAGTGGATACGTGCGCTCTATAAATTGCATCTAATATTATTACCGTCGGTTGCAAGAATTAACCTTTTCTTCTGAAGGAGTGATTGACATGACAGTGACGTAACAAGAGGGATATTTGTTTACAAGATTCTAGGCGTTTCCAATTAGTTCATCTAGAAAAATGCAAGGTTGGCCAATATGATAGTGGGGGAGGAAGCACAAATCGAGCAAAACAATAAAAAAGAAACATTCAGAAAGAGGGTCATCATCTCCTGTTGGCTTAATAACAAACAAGCTGGGTCAGCACTTCCCGTCTCCAATGCCCCCCTTCCCGGAATGGACGGAATGGGGGCGCCCGATGCTGTCTGTAAAGAGAACAATAGTGATCGCTTTTGCCCCCCCCCCCCCCCCCCCCTCATTCATTGATTTACAATGATGTTTATTGTGCAAATTAAAGAAGGGCATAACATGTGAAAGAGATCTGATATACGGATATTCCTGATATAAAGAGGAAATAATCTGGGGCCAATTGCACGAAATGGTCTTCAGCTATGTAATTGCTAAGACGTCTGAAATGTTCGTGACACCCTCTTAACAAAGACATTAGCGGGGTTACGCACCGTCAACACGAACGGCAAAATCGGTGATCAATACTATTTTCGACCCGTTTAGGTCGGCTTCGCTGGTTGCCAGTGACAACAGTAGCGAAGAGCAGAATTCTACAACGGTCTTTGCTCAATCCCACGTCCGTCTTAGATGCAGGAACGTAGCCAATCAGATGCGGCCAAGCGTATCACGTGCCTATTATGCAAATCTTTGGATTTCGGCGTGAAAGCTCGATTCCTGACGTCACACTCAATTTGCATACTGCCGTAGAGCGAGTAGCGTAACAGAAGTTAAGAGCAACGGAGGGAGTAAGGACGGGTTAGCAAGAACGCAGGAATCTGACGAATTCTCCCGCCGTTGATCCGCTCCGTTGTCGAGCGTAAACTCGGTATTAATACATATAAGTTACGAGGAACACGATATAAACTATTTTCGAAATATAAAGTCAAACGCAAATGCAATGGTCCTTTGTAGTGCTATTCAAATTCATTCAGATTGTTGTGTCCGCACAGCTGAATACACGGCGTACGAATCTATTGTTTGTGGCCCACTTATCTTTTCGGAAATAGTTTATATCGTGTTGCTCAGGGTGGTTCAAGAAGTTAAAATGTCTTGGCAAGAGGATGATAGCCAAGACCATTTCGTGAAATAGCCCCATGGTTCCAGCTCTTTACAACTTATCATTTTTAACCATGCTACATATTATATTATATGGAGAGACACTACAGCTTTGACAAGACATTCTTATGGTACCAAGTGCCTCGTTATGCTGAGTTTTCTAGTGTACATCAAGCATTTTGAATTCTTAAAATAGTGTTGATCGTAGTTCTGGGTTATTCTACATGAGGAAAATCCAGATTTATTCATTTTTTTTCAGTGCCCCTAATTTTGCTCGGAGACAATATATTGCGGGTAATTTATTTACATCTGAGATGCACATCTCCTCAGAAATATGCTAGAGATAATTTGTCAAATTTTATGGAGTGATTAATAACCAAAACGGGCAAATTCTCTTATGTAATTCCGTTACCGACATTATGCATACCTTGGAGCCTTCCCTGTGCATACTGTAAATATTTTCTCCTTACGCTATACTTCATTTATAAAGATTGACCTATCTCTGAAAGTTTGTCACTGAGTTATAACAGTCAAATCATTGCCAAAAAAATGTCATGTAATTTCGTTATCTCTCATTTGGTATTGCCCTTCTACAGGTCACTACAGCACAACATTTGGGTCCTAAATAGGGGGTTTACTAATAGGTGCAAAAGGTTATGCATACATTTAACACAAAGGTTGTTCTCGACAAACCTAAAGCTCACCCGAGTCTTGGCCGACATAGCAACAAAAATGTATGCACACTTGATTCCAAGTATTATAGTCTTACTATTATCAAACGGTTTAAGGAATGCCACGTATCTATGTTCAGTGGCAAGAAAAAAAAAACGTATTTTTGAATATACGCAAACCCGCCTACAATTGCCCTTCTACAAATCACTACAGCACTTACTGTAGTTCCATAATTCAACACCTTTTATAAAGACCATGCGGCTTTGACATGTGGGTTAATAATTGCAGGCGTTGAAGAATGACGTTCCTTTATTATGACGGGCGTGCTTAGTCGCCTTTGAATACTTTCCTTTCACGTGTGACCCAGTAACTTCTATTGAATGCACCTCAACGGTATTCTTTGGTTTAGAAAAACCTCACTGGAGTACAAATTTTCATTTGTTGATCTTTTTGAGTATCCCCGCCTCTGAATACCTGATGCTTATCACCAGGGCGCGTAACAAAAAGCTTTAAAAATCGATCATGCGACTGTTATATATCGTAAGTCCATGGGAAATCATATAATAAATTTTGCGATTGATCGCTAACTCATTTATGTTGTGCCCCCTGGACTGGCATAGTTCATCATTTTTTGTTTTTGTTTTGTGCTTTAATCCATCCAATGTGGGGGTTGCTGTAATGTAGTATATTTATTCATGTTTCTCATAAAAAAAAACTATACACTTGTCGACAAACATTCCCGTCGCAATAGTCAGAATATAGGCGGGTTTATTAATACTATGTATAAATTTACGCGTTCTCAACTGACACAAATGTTGTTCTTGACTACCCGAAAGTTTGCCCGAGGTTTGATCTGTATAGCAACAATTAATCTAATTATGTCAACTGGACGAAATGTTCCCGGAACACCGGTAGGTGGCGCATGCACGACTAGCACTTTAACGGAACGCTTACAATTTCTTATGGAATTAGAATAACAGCTAATGACATAAAATGCAGCAAATAGGTCCTACGTGTGTTGTAGCCAACATGCATCGTGACATTGTATCGCATGGAACAACTTTGAATGATTCGGAGAGGGTTGCTAACACTGAAAAACATACGAAACACTGAATAATTAAGCTAAAAAAGGTTAATAAGAAAAGCGCCAAAGAATAAATATAATATTCTACATCGGTCTAGAGTCATGCGAATTTGATATTGGGGGGAGGGGGGATTCCTCAGTAGCGACTGATAAAAAGTGTGCATGCTTGCGCTGTTGTGACTAAATGAAGACTTGTTGACGTTGTCGTTGTCTTGCTGCTTGATTAACTAGCAGCAAGTCAACGACAACATCACATTTTCAACACAAAACAAAACTAAAGAGCATGTGTAGTAACTAATATCTTTCATTATTGATAAGATATCCACAAATAAAGGAATTTTAACATATTCATAAATATAATCATATTCCCCACCCCTATGTGTAACACGATTTCTGTTTCTGTTTCTGTTTCAAATGGTATTTAAGGTAGCTTATCTATTACTAATTCCGAAATACACTGGATTCCAAGTATTGTAGCTCAGATGTTACAAATCGGTTAAACCCTGCCACCCCGAAGCACGCACGCACATACACATACATACACACCACGTAGTGAATAACAACTCCTACCTCTTTAGTCCTCTTTACGCTCTAATTTTGTGACCTTTCATGACATTTTATTAATTTATTATTTATTTATGTATTAAACATATTTTAACAGGATAAAAAGATCAATTATATACAAAGGTCAAAATGGGTTTTCATCTCGGTCCTGGAACAAAATAAATACAAATAAGAATAATTACTTATCTAGAGTTAAACGACATATTTGTTTTGCGCACACTATGACATCTTTCTCGCGGACATTATGAAATTTCTATTTTGATCATGAATGTCATGGTACCATGGTAACCATATAATAAAAGGCATGTTCTTCAATTTTCGGAATGATCTAAGCTTTTTAAACTCCAAATCAACCCCAAATGTTTTATTGTAATTTATGATATGACAACCAGACAGAAGACAATTATCTTGTCTGCTGTGGACGCGTCGTGGAGGGTGCGATAAAACAAACACCTGGTCTAGCTGACCTCGTCGCAACAGCGAGGCAAACACAAAAAAAGAATCGGCACGGGCAGAGGCAACTGGGGCAACTTGGCGCCCCTACAAGATATTTAAACCCCTGTTACACCGAAAAAATAGCGACCCAGGTACGGACCTACGTAGGTTTGAGGCTGTTCATTTGTTGGTGTAAACATGGAACAACCTGCCTCAAACCTGCCCAGGGTCGCTCAAGCGA
>BQKZ01000905.1:0-12056 GCA_036244855.1 Temnopleurus reevesii
CTTGGATGAAACGATATTCGATAGGCTTGAGAAAAGTGAAGTCTTCCAGACTTGAGATTTTTTCAAGACGACAGGGGTAATACCAGGTTTCCGTTTTTGCCAAACACATTCTTATCCACTTCTTATGGGCTTCTTAACCCCAGACCTTTCTTAAAGACTCCTATAATAGCGTTGTGAGATATACGCAACCTTGATTTTTGATGAAAATTGTATGAAAATGTTGAGTATTATAAATTGAATACTAAATAATTATTGTTAGTAAATTCCTGTTCCTCGACATGTGAGCTTTTACTATGATTCTAGATGTTTGAACTCTAATTTCATGCAAACTGTGCTGAATAGAGGTTTTTCTTTTTGACATATTGGAGAGTTATGAAAGTGAAATGCATTGAAGTTGGAATACCATGTTTGAATGAGATCGTTGGTTCGAAAATTGATTTCTCTTTTATTCAACCTAGAGTCTATTAGGAAAGGAGAGTGTTGATGCATATACGAGTCAAGAAGTTGAGAGGGGGGTGGGGGTGATGAGGGAGGAGACGGATGGAGACTGAGAAAGGGTTATAGAAGATAGGGAGGGGGAACGGTGGAAGGATGAGAATAGGGAGGATGTGTGATTGAATGCTCGTGTAGGAGAAATAGAAATAGAAAAACTGGACATTCAAAACGACAACCTTTTCTCCATCTGGATGCAACGCAAAAAAAAAAAAATCATAGACTTTGATCTTCATCTTTGCCATCCAGTGAATATATTCATGAAAAAAAATATAAGCTCTTTCGGAACATCACTCAAATCCTCACTAGCCATTACACCTAAAGCTCTTGATTAACGTAATGGGAAAAGGTCTCCCCGCGCAGAATCTAACGTCAAAATGACAGTTTGATGAATCTTCGATTACTTTTCTGTCCAGGTAAACCCTCTTTTCCTGATTTAAAACCAGCTATCTGGAGATACGGGTTACCCTTTAAAAGGCATCCTTTCTCCAGGGCTCGGGTTTTTCCTCATTATTGTGGAAGCAGTTGGAAGATGGATTAGGGGAAAGGTTAATGCGCACCAAGATTATAGCTTTCTGATGTCTCTGCCCATCTTCTATTTTACTCCAATCCTTCTGTCCATCTCAGATCTTCAGTTCATCTGCGCCATCTATTTTGTTATTTTTTTACACTTATTCTGTAACCTGTGCATACACCCAACCATCTCTGCTTCCTTTCTTTCCTCTCGTTCACCATAATACTATATGAACTTTCCGTAAGATTGAACAAAAAGTCATTTCAATGACCCTTAATATTGTTTTAAAATTCAGAAGCGTCTTCCACAAATGCGATGGCGATGTTCCCGGTAGTTCAAAACAAGTAGATGTCGTAATGGGTTTTTGATTCACGACACAGATAATGTTTTTTTTTTAATGTTTCAAACTTTCAACTCTATCTTTTCCTCTTCCCTCAACTTTCTACCACCTCCCTCTCTCCATCTATCCCTTTTCTACTTTTAAGTGTTTAGCCTAAATATACCATTTCATATTGCATAGCTTGTAATACGCATGCCGTGTTGGAATGTGTGCATCTGTTTCGTGTTACTAGAGTTTATAGATTTAACATATACGATTAATTATCACAATTCATTTGCCTCAACGTTGTCTGAACTCTGAAAAAGTGTTGGTTTTGAGCCACTTTTGCTTCCTGCTCTGTGTAAAACATTTTACGCAGAGACTGTGGGGATCATTGTGCGCGGAATGAACATATGACCGTGGACAAAATAAAAAGTTTCGATTCAAGCATTCACAATAGCTATAGATGTACACACAAGAAATTTCCTTCCTTCTTTCGATGTTGAGAAATGTCAAACAGTCTGTTATCGAATCTGTCTACTATCACTGTTTATTGAACGAACATGGCAACTTTTTTGTGATCATGAAGCTATTGTGAATTCTTGAATGAGGTTGTTTATTCCTTTAAACTTGCTGATATGTGCAGAACATTGTAATGTGTAGGAAAATTGCAGGGGAGAAGATTTGCACTTTCTTTAGATGACACAAAGTTAACCTCGTCTCCAGAGAGATGAGTATTCACCCTATCGCCATCTCAGCCAGCAGTCTGGGGACGAGGCTGTTGCACTCCATTTCCTGGACTCCCTCGGATCCACTGCAACAGATGATGAACTTGGGGCTGTACCCATAGAATCAGCATTGTGGCTCTACCAAGCCCTTCAAATCTCTATAATGTAGCGTGATTGTAAACAGAATATCAAGGAAACAAAAGCCTCCTTCTCCGCCAAATTATTATTTAATTATTTTTTTAAACATAATGCGGTATATTTAGTTTTCTTTTTAAGTGACCGCCGAACGTCTACCAATTTTTTCCCCCACACTGACATTATAGTTGGTTGTACCTTTGCACACCCCATAACTCTCCTCCCGTTCTTATTTAAAGCCAACGTGATTATACAGGAGAGACGCTTAGCTAACACCTGTACGTGATTTACGCTGGGAAATAGGCAGAACGTGTTATTTCTTATACACATAGTTTAATCATGTTAATGTGATGCCCGTTGAATTGTTGCTATGTTGNAGCATCTTCCTTAAACTTCATATACGATGGGCATCCGTAAGAATATATCCAACCATGCTTTACAACTTAAAGTGAATAAATGTCATATTTTTTTAGTTATCAACACACATTATTTTGTTCATTAATCTCATCACATTACCCCTCGAATAGGAACAATGAAAGGTTCCAGTATTTAAAAAAGTAACACGGTTCGGGGTTTTTTTTTGTGCACGAAATGGCAATAACAAAAGGAAAGTGTTGCAAGAAACATGTTATTTCATATAAGATACCATACGTTTCAATATAATGCCTTTTAAATTGTTTCTATGTTGGGATTTCCATGTCTTAATGCAACAAAATTCTTTGGCTACCATCACCTCTTGAAAACACGGATGATATGACAAGACAGATGCCTCGAAAATCAATAATAACCTCTTCATTAATTGATCCGTAGCTTCCCAAAATGACAAGCGACTAATTTATAGCAAATTCACACGATCCCACCCACATGTATTGGCTTGTCATTGCGTGCCTGTGTAAGATAATTAGATAATGAGATAATTCATCAAAAGTGGTACCATCCTGATGGTCTCCTAACACCTTGACAGGATAATAGTTCAAGTTCAACAGACAAAAAATAAATTATGCGGGGTAATTTTTTACAAAATTAATCATTGACATATAGTTTCATCCCATGTTTTTTTTGCCCTCTATAAGCGGCGCAAAATTAGATACGATCCTCTACTTTTCTGGAAGCTAATCCTATTTTATAATAGAAGATTTTTTTATTCTTATTAAGCCATCGGCAATCCCCTTTACTGACAAATCATGACTCTTACCCGTAATTATTGAACACGCTATACATACTTCCATTTTCTTCTATTTTCTCATGATTGTCAGGGTCTACTTTAAGAAGCAGTCTGTGATTAGACATTGATATTCCACAAAATTTACGAGCTCACCAATGTCATTAATTTTTATAATTCTTTAAACAAAATCTGAATCTTGCCACCACAAAAAAAAAATCGAACTCGAGAGCACATGTTTATTCTACATAAAGAACTTCACACGAATGAATAATGCTGAAACAGAGTCGATTTTTTTTCATACAAAAGATGTCAATTTTTATATATATTACACAGAACATTGATCGTCATCACAAATTTTAATGTCAATTTGGCCACATTCTTTTAATTCACGAATACATTAATGCTTTCGGTATATAACATGGCGACAGTATATCCGGCTATACAAATACAGTCAAACCTGTCTACAGTGGCCACTGTCTATAGTGGCCACTGTCTATAGTGACCACCTATCTATAGTGGCCACGTAAATTGATTCCCTCCAGGTGAAAATGCATGTTATGGAACCTGTCTATATAGAGGCCACCTGTCTACAGTGGCCACGTTTTCTGTTTCCCTCGGGGTGGCCTTTGTAGACAGGTTTGACTGTATATCCATATCAGAAGATAAACAATAATGCAATTGTATTATTTTTATGACCTGTGCTACACTGCAGAAACGGAGGTATTAGCATTGCGAAAGCAAATGGATGATATAACACTAATTAATGGAATCATATTAGATCGACTCCTTATATTCGCAGAAGACTTCATCAGTGTAAAACAGAGGTGTTAACTTCAATTGGTGTAGTCATATAGATACTGTGATATGGTGTCGAAAATGATTAACTCTGAGAGTTTTAACTTAACACATTATCGGTATCTGAAACAACACCTATTGAATTTAACACAACAGCTTTTTTCAGTGTATTAGCTGGTGTCGAAATGCTTTTCACTTTGAACATTTTTTAAAAATTGTTCCGTCTTTTCGCAATGTTTAGAGATAAGAATAAATAGCATATTAAGCTCCACATTACAAAACATGTCGCTGAATTTTAGCCCCACCCGGTGCTTAAAGCAGGTTTTGAAGTATTCAACATTATAAACCGCATCTATAACGGTATCTTATAGCTTTTATGTGCCTCGTAGGACCTTGCAAGTGTTCATGGTAACATCGTTTTTTTTTATTCCGTCTTTCGTGAAGATATATATCCGCGGATAATGGTCACTTTGTTATATATATTTTTAGTTTTGCAATTTTGATGGAATTAATTTAGATGTACATGATTTTTTCTATCATAAAGAAAAAGGTTTGCTTCAATTTTAGGCGTAAATCAGTCCACGGATTTGTTTAGCGCAATCAGCCTATTTATTTTCAACATCATATCGCTATGCATACAATTATTTGTAGTAATTAAGTCGCCATTTTGATAATAATTACTGTCAATAAAATAGCATCATTGTGAGTACAAAACACTTTTTACATTTCAACAATTAGCCTCCTAAATGCCATAATAATCATTAAATAAAATATTTACATATATCATAGAGAATACAACATTTTCATCGAGCATTTGAATACATAACTATAAACATGATAGGAAAACACGTCTCTCAAAACGATCATCACTATATAAAACAAAAACACGAACTATATAGATATTTATTCCTATATTGAATTTTGGAAATATATGGGCAGACAAATATATTTGAATCATATGCAGACATTGAAAAAGTTCCATACAATTCAAGAAGTAATAAGAAATATACATCCAATACCGGTACAATTGAAATAAAAAACATCTTAAAAGGATTAGTGATTAAAATATGGCGATACGTAGATTTGTTTCTTTTAATCCAAAATATTACTGTATTATTTTTTTTCAATGAAAACATCTTCTCAATATAAGTGTAATCAAGTGATAATAAAAATTATATAAATTGGATATTTTACTGACACGAACTACAAACACTTACACTTAGGTTGTTAGCCTCCACAAAAATACTTATTTGTGTATGTACATTGTGAAATATAAATAGCAACAGAAGACGGATAATAATACACAATATGGCACAAAATATTCAGCCTCAAATCAAATTGTCAAATTCCCCTTTTAAAGAGACATTTAATTCATCTTCAATACAGATATGATACCCTAATATGTCTCCTTTTCCTTGTCATTTACATGGTAAATTTCGAACTGGTCCGTAAACGCACCTTTACTCCTTAAATTCAAGCGATTGAAAAGTAATCTATTCCGATTATGATGGATGAAAAAAAAAATTATTTAAAAGATTACTAAAAATCATTTAAATAAATCAACATTTTTGCATCAGGTTAGATTGGTTTTTAATAATTTTTAATCCTTTGAGATTAGGTTTACTCCAAGTTCAGATTAATAGGTAAATCTTTATGGATTAGAATGATTAAAAATTAATGTAGTCAATTCAATTTAATAAATTTCCACCTCAACAGAAAATATCAAATATTAAATATCAAATATAGCTTGATTTAACATTTTTAATCCACTGATACATATATTGATTGTTTGTATGTTTTTCAGATTTTCCTCCATCACAATTAAAATAGATTACTATTTAATCGCACAATCTTCAGACATGAATATCATGTGACGTTTCATGACCTCTTACCGATAATAAAGATGAAAATTCCCAATAAACATTGGAAACTGATATCAGTTGCTTTGTAAATATACCTTATATTTTTGGTGACCCATGTCTTTTAGATTTCGTTTAAATTCACAGCATTTCATTTAAAAAATCGAGTTGAATATTTTGGCATTTCATATTTTAATGCCATCATAAAAAAAATCGCAAAAAATAGTTATTCATAAACATGACCGAATATCGTAACGGATACGCCCGTGTACATTTATATCACAAATACTTATCTGCTCAAATTTGCTTAGGCATATAAGCAGGAAAGGAAATTATATCAATTACGATTTATATGGCGCCAAATTTTACAGTGCATTTTAAATGATCGATTCTGATAATGAATATTCTGGCAGTATACAGGCAAATATTTTGGAAGCTTTTACATCAAAAATATATTACCCATTCACTTGATATAACACTGATGACAACGGACACAGTGACACGAATATTAGATCTGTAGAATTTTGTTAATCAAATATCGAGAAAAAAGTCGTTCGCTTTTGATCTTTAAGAATAATTTAACGTGCATTTCGTGTTGCCATACCATCCTCTTTAGTATAAGTTCTCCTTTTCCTTCGCAAATTTTCTCTTCACGCCTTTTAATCTTTCGTTCGAAGAAGTTTAATTCATTGGTTCACATCAGGCGCCGACAATAATGATGATGGCTCGAACCTGGTACCAACGAATCGTCTCAAATGTATCTATATCTCATCGCCAAACGTTAGCCAACGAGTCGATCACCTTCTCGTCATCGATAAACTCGGCTCTTGTCGACCACGGCTCACGCAGTTTCGTCTCATCGGCGACTTTGTCCGTGTACCATTTCGCATTTGATCGAATTATAGACAGCTCTCTTCAATAATTGATATATCAGTCAGTTCAACCAGTCTGTTATATACCCTTCTTGTATAATCGCGTAAAGAGTACAATATCACCAACGCAAATATCACACTAGAGAGATCGCCTCTGGTCGCACTAGAAACCAGAGAGATCGCCTCTGGTCGCAACTAGCACTGATTCCGTCTCTGTTCTCGTTGGAATTTCCGCATCCTCATGTCCCATTCGTTCCTCCACTTCAGCACGATGCTATTGTTATCCACCACGATGCCGTCCCGATGGTTCGACGACTTGTCCTCGTCGCCGAGGATCAGGTAGCGATGTCGCAGCCGTATCTTGGGGCATTTGCAGGTGAGGTCGCGCTGACGGACATAGAGGAAGCTGTTCCCCCGCCGAATCCGCTGATCGCCTCGCTTGTAGACGGTGACGATGTTGATGGTGAATTTGACCCATTCGTCCTCCATCTCACGCGATAAGACATGCACGTGGAGAACTGTGAAGGTGAGAATTGGGAGATTGAGTATGAGAAGGTGAATGGGATTGTGATCCAGAAGGCACATAGCCAGGGGTGGTGGAAGGGGCGAGCGCCCATGCACTATAAACATGAGAAAAAGTGAACAAGTGAGGGGGACAAACCTGGAAAACGAAGGAGCGGAAGGGTGCGCCACGATAAAATTTATCATCCGTGTATTTGATGATATTTGACAGTTAAGTAGTCATGGACTGTGTTCAATTCAAACTTGAACATACTAGCTATGCCAAACCAAATATTAGTTCAAGTAATCAATGAATACAATGAAATATCATGTGAAAAACTATTGTGATCACTCCAACTTATCCTTCATAATCACAAGGCACAAATTAAACGTTTACCTCATATTCCTTTTTTCCTTAGTGGCGGGGGAGGGGTGGGGAGGGGAATGTTGATAATACAACAAATATATATTCATCTGAAAACCTGCTTTGTTCCAATTCTCTAATCGTTTTGAATTTGTATCAATCATGATCATGGGTGTTGCTAAAATCATCCAACCATGAATTAAAAATCATTAACAAAAGCGAAACAAATCGGCATGAAATAGTTTTTTGAAAATTTTAAACGCCCACAACTTTGAAATCTCGTCAATCAACGAGATCCTTTCTATTTTGTCCCTTATCCTTGTGGGTCAGATTTCCTTGAATATGAAACCATTTCCAAAATATCTCACTTTTCAAATCTTCCATTTTTAAACTTTTTTGGCCAAGCCTAACCAGAAACCATACAAAAACAGCGTTCTGAGGGGAGACATGATACCAATGCCTGAAGCAGTATTTAAGGAATACAAATTATAAGCCTCGATGAATAAGTAAATTTGATCGAAACCACACCAAGGACTTAAGTACTTGAATTATGCGGAGTGGATTATTTTTGTGGGCTCGGAAATATAGTTTCTTCTTTCCCTACAATATTGTGACTAAATACATACATTTTATTTTGTTTTATTATGTTTAACGATACATTTTCTATCCTTAAAAATATGCAGATGTGACAGAAAATTTGTATTCTGACAAATCATCTGAAAATGTGATTATTGTGATAAAGAAAAGATGACATGACTCCCGAGAAAAGCACAAATTGTTGATAAAATATCAAAATGACAGCAATATAGAAATGTGAGAATAATATTTGAATGCGAATATTTGTATAAAAATAATTCAAACTGAAACAAACTTGGATGTACGAGAATAACCTTCAATTACAAATGGCCAAGAAATACAAAGATAATGTTGGAGTGACTGGGAAGGGGTGGTGTAGTTGATAGAACGGGGAGGGGCAAAGCGCAGGAAAAGAGGTTGCAAATTGGGCTAGATTTTTACAATAAAAAAATCCTCCTGGAATCTTTTTCTTTTTGAAAGATTGTCTGAAGCGAGGACTGTTACCTGATATTCTCGTGGGTTATGGCGAGGCTAACATAACAAACGGGAAATATTCGATACCATTCTCATTCAGCTGTCACTCCCCATTTTCCCTTTCTAAAAATGAAATCTCCCATACCAGAGGAACACTGTCAAAATAGTTGTGAAATGAGGGGAACTCGCTTCAAATTTCACACTTTATTCTATTTATGACTTTCATATTATAATACCAATATACCTAGATGTAGGGAAAGAATTTAGAGGTACTAAAATGATCAGCTTCCACAAAGTGCGTCACTTCAAGATAAGTATTCAATATTTTTTACGTGGTCCGATGAAAATATAAAAATTAATATTCAAATAAATATATATTATTTAGGAATTGTATTATAAAATACAAGCCAGGGACCACAGTGCTTTATTATTGTGTTTGGAACCGTTGAATATTCCGTTCACTTTTCTAAAACTCCCAGTTTTTAAAGAGTAGTTTGTATTCGTAATATAGCCAATCAAGGAATTCGAGTACACATATAACTTTTTGAAAGCGTTCGAAATACGAGGTTTGCAATTGAGTGACAAAAATGTTTCCATTTGCACCTTTTTTGTAAAAGGAAATTTCTCTGTCTCCTGTAAGGTTATTGCGTTTCATTCTTTTTTTACGAAGTTCTTTTATCATGAATATGAAATAATTTATCATAATACTTACCATAATCTTTTTTGCAGTATTTGTTTTGACTAATTTTTCTCGTTGAACCCGCACAATTTCTTGGACAGTCTCCTTCTGAAAAAAAAAATAGAGAAATGAAAGAAAAATATTAAAAGTATTGAGTGATGATGATATTCCATTATTAGGCCATAAGCGGAGGCGGCGTGGTGAAGTGGTCATGACTCTCGCCTTTTAACCAGAGGGTCGATTCTCGAATCACATCCATGGCATTAGTTTCCTTCAGCAAGAAATTTATCTACACTGTGCTTCGCTCAACTCAGGTGAGGTGAATGGGTACCTGGCAGGGATACTTGGCAGGAATCCTTAAAAATGCTTGAGCTCTGGTGGCTACGAGCTTAAGCCAGAGTAATAATAATGTAAAGCGCTTTGAGTACTCCACATTATAGAGGATACGTGCGGTATATATACATACTGTATGTATTATTAGTAAGGCGTCGTGGCGTGCGCCTGTAGTAATCAAGCTGTTTGGGACAGTCATAAATAACCTGTGTTGGTCGCGGGTTCGATCCCGGCCGGTCGCCTCCTTCTCTCTTTCGTCTTCTCCTGGCGTAAATATTCAAATTTGAATGATACACGGCGTAAAAAATTCTCTCTCTTAAGTACAGTCTAGTATAGGACCTAATTGTTATATTCACTCATTAAAACTCTTGTTTGACTAAAGTGTAATGAAAATCGCCTCACTCGATATCGTGTTTTCGTAAGTCATGACTAACCACATTGACAAATATAATTTCATCATTCTTTGCGTAACTCTTGAGATCACGCATGTCACTATCGTCAATTATCACATGGACGAAGAACAATCATTGACATATAAGAATCAGGGGCCAGTTGCTCGAAAGAGTCTAAGCTATCCTCTTCATGCTAAGGAGTCTTAAGTTCTTGTGCCACCCTCTTAACATAGTCGTACCTGTGCTAATGTCTATTTTACGAGGTGGCACAAGAAATCAAGACGTCTTAGCATGAAGAGGATAGCTAAGACCATTTCGAGCAATCGGCCCCTGATTGACTGTGACTTGTATGCTCTTCCTGGCAAAATAGCCCATGAGACGGCGAAAAAGATCGGAGGTTTTATTTTCGATGAGTGGAAAAATCAAACATTTA
This sequence comes from Temnopleurus reevesii, assembly GCA_036244855.1. Taxonomy (NCBI): domain Eukaryota; kingdom Metazoa; phylum Echinodermata; class Echinoidea; order Temnopleuroida; family Temnopleuridae; genus Temnopleurus; species Temnopleurus reevesii. The sequence continues at coordinate 10,632 of BQKZ01000905.1, forward strand.
TCCTAATGTTATTAAGCAAGCAATCACTAAGTCAATCAACATTCATCTCGCAAATGAAATATTTGTCCCTCTGATTGCAGAATCTATTCACAGAATTATGAAAAAGAGAACACATCAGTGTTCGTATGAACAAACTTTCTAATCATGAAGATAGTGAGGAGGAGGGGGGGGGGGGGAGGTATATGTCCAAACAGACCCCCCCCCCCCAAAAAAAAAAAAAACCAAAAAAAAAAACCAAAAAAAAAACACGATATATCAAGAGGGAGGGGTACTCCATAATAATGACAATGTGGAAATGTAAGATATTAGCGTGTTTCCGTGAAACTTTCATTAACCTTGAAACTTTGCTATCATGCCAACAAATTAATAATCCAGTATTTCCGACAAGAATGTTTAAAATTTGTGGGTGCATGGACAAGGGCCAAAGGAGTCATCCATCTCGACTAATATCATGAATATGAAATAGTGTGATGTATCCACGAATGTCGTTTGCTATGTGGGAACTAGCTGTAAATTTTTTCGACTCGATCACGTAGATATTCACAATATCATGTTTTTAGATTTCTATGAAAAAAAGGCGACTACATCAGCCCCAACTAATCAGCCCCGCAAAATGGCCCCGCCTAGTTTTCGGGTCCGAGAAGATTCGTTTTAAACTTTTTTGAAAAAAATTACACAAATTTGCAATCAAAGACAGGTCCACAATGAATTTGGGTTGAATTATACGTAGTTAGTTTGTCTCGATTCATTATCTTTAAAAAACTAATTGACGAATTATATAGGCAAATCAGACGACATTTATTAGCAAACATCCATGGCATCGTGTATGATTTAAAGCTGTGCAGAATTTCATTTTCGCTTTTATATTTATAGATTGGAGATGCCTGGTTGACGGAGATCGGGCATCAAAAATTGGGTTTTGTCGGAAGCCCATATCTCATTTCTGACACGACTTGTGAGAAAGGGTCAACTGCTAGGTCAGAGTAAATAGGTGAGCTTGGAGTCCCTCTGTCGCATCCCAAATATCGTTCTGACTTCTGACTTCTATTCTAAAAATACAGGGTGTACCACAAAAAAAACCTCTCCAAGAGCTGAAAGAACAGGCATTGCCAATATTCATACAGCGAGATTGATATGCAGAGAACACGATATAAACTATCTCCGCAAAATAAAGTGGATCATGGACAATAGCACTTTAAGCCGTGTATTTTACTCTGTGGACACAACAAGCACAGACCGGTTCCGATTTGAATACCATTACAAAGAGCATTAAATTGGCGTTCGACTTAAATTTACGGAAATAGTTTATATCGTGGTGAGCTACATTTTATTGTTGACATGACTTGCCTATTATCTGGCAGAAAGGGAATAACAAGTATCATTCACATGATTTAGGCATGTCTATCATTTGGCTGGTATGGTATG
>BQKZ01000905.1:13622-32079 GCA_036244855.1 Temnopleurus reevesii
CCCTGCGGAGATGACAAGAAAAATTGTACCTAACGTTCCGCATTCCTTGTCGCACCTCTGATAAGATGACATGCAAAATATAGAAATTATATTGGCAATAGAAAATGATTAAAAAAAAAAAACAATCTTCAACTAAAATGTTGCCCCCCCCCCTCGCACCCAACGTGATTCTATCATGTTTATGGTATCTCATAATACACCTACCTGTACTGGCTGGAACACTAGCTTCAGCAGGTTGCGGTTGACTTGTGATCCGGGGTTGCTCTGGAAAATGATAAAGATAAAAAAATAAATACATTCTTCTGAGATTGCCAAGTCTGCTTTTCAATCGTAAGTAATGAAAGAGAGTTGGAAATAGCATGAACTGAATGAACCAGAAATGCATGTAGTTGAGGGTTTTACGATGGAGAAAAGAGAGAGTGGTAGTTGATGGAAAGTAGAAACCATTGAAAAATAAGAAGATCGAGCAAATTAAAGACTGTGATATGAAATGAATTTCATTTAATGAAGGAAGGAGAGCGATGAAACGAAGTTCATCCACACTACTTTTATTAGAGGATATTATAGATAGAACCCCTATTTTCCTAACTTCTGAAATGTTTGTGTTCTTGGTATGTTTGTGCATGTGGGTGAATTATGTGTAACTATGGGTGTGTATGCATACGTGTATGTGTGTATTGTACGTGGACGGATCCTGAGAATAGATATTAATGAATTTAAAGATTAATTGTTTGTCATGTACTACATTTTGTCTAACGGGTCGGACACCGATGCGCTATGATCAGGTTGATATACAATTTCACCACTTTCTTTACACTCCATGACTTTCAGTGTTTATTAGAATTTACTCTATATTGGTATAATCTGATAATTGCCACGCGCGATTTGCGATCTGTACTACAAACACATAATTGAACTATCGAAAAAGCGAGTGAACGGCCTTAAATGTTACAGACAAACCTTAGAATATAGTCTACACCAGACGCTAGCCGACTTGAGACGACAGAATTTGTGTTTGGTTTCTTGGTATGCGGGCCAAGGATCGTAAAAATGGATGGCAGAAGATATAGCACGGATAAACATCTCATATTGTATTATTCTTTTTACATTTTCAATCAAAATGCAATTAAGATGTTTATCACATGTCCTTTCACGTACTACAATCGTTCTCGAGCGGACAAAATACGGGTGTCAGAAAGCCCGAAAGTGGGGCGAAAATCCATTCTATTTTTGTTACATTGGAATGTTACGTTTTGAAAGGATAATTGCGACCCTTTCATCTTAGAAAAAAAAATGTGTTTCTCTTTTTTCGTTTCCCTCAGATCAGACTCAACCCGAATTTTAGTTATTTTCTTGCCAGTTCTTTATATCATCTCAGTCAGTTCTCTTTTTTCATCAAATGTTGCACCTCCTTTCTTGCAGTGTTTATATTTCGATGGAGAAGCGCGTTCTGAATACCTACATAAAATACTGTTTTAAACACTATCCTGGTTGAATTCAATAATTTGTGTGGGTTTCAAATTGATTTTGGAATATAAAAGTTACAAGTTTGACAGAACTTCTGGTACTAGCTAACACAAAATTTAAAGCCCAAGTACAGTTTTGGTAAAGATTAAGAAATGTGAATTTTGGGGATGTTTACCATGACGTATAATTCTTATACACATTTTGAGATCATAACATATATTCTTCCGAGCTGATTCCTTTGAAAATTTGAATTTGACCGTTAAATCATATTTAGCGCCCTCTCTTGGTTATATCAATATTTTGCTTGTTATCGAGCATATACAAAGTTATTTCAAAGATTTGACAAAAGTATGATAAAAAGGAATACACAAACATTAAATTCTGAAATTTTCATCCAATTCTGTGCATGAAAATTTGTCCTTTATCAAGAAAGAAAATATTGAATTAGTGTCGGGGGACACGACGCTGAAATATTTTGCACATTATAGGTTATAACTTTTCCAAAACTTGTTCATGATACTTTCTTTCATTTTATATAGATTTGAAGACAAAATTTGGCGATAAAAATATTCGCTTTTACCAAAACTTTACTTGGGATTTAAAATAACATCTAGGTAAAAACTCTATTTGAATGTAGCCATATGCCAGGATAACTCCGAAAGGCACGATTCTTCATTCAGTTGAGTCCTCTGTGACATGGGTTACATGTTTCCTTTATGTTCATGGGCGGTTTATCGAGTTACAGACGAATTACTGGACTAAGAATCATTTTGGTTGGGAGTGATTCGATTTGATCCATTGATGCAGAACAGCAGGTTTGTTTATCTTTTACGTATGTTTGAATATATTCAAATAGATAATAAATACATAAATAAATAGATGAATAAATAAATAAATATGTGACTGGGGCTTTCCTCTGTTGAGTTACTAACACTCCCTTCGTTTCTACTTAACCCATATCCGCTCTCTCTTCCTATCATTCTCTCACTCTCTCCATCTTCAGCTACGATCTCTTTCTTTCTCTGTCTCTCTTTCTCTCTCTCTCTCTCTCTCTCTCTCTCTCTCTCTCTCTCTCTCTCTCTCTCTCTCTCCCTCCCCCTCTCCCCTCTATCTTTCTCTATCTTTTTATATGTATATCTCTCTCCATCTTCCTCTACCATGTCTACGATCGCTCTTACATTAACCAAAACTCCCCATATCCCCTATCTCTCTCTCTTTCTGTCTCTCCCTTTCTCTCTCATCTTGCTAGGAGAAAAAAGTATCAAATGTACGTCTGATCATACACTTTCATTATTAATATGGAGGATTTATATCAAGGAAAAGAAACCTTGCGGCAGTGCTTTTCCAGCTCTTTCAGATGGAGAAATATCTGTTTTTGCCGAGGCTAAGTTTTGGTACAGTAGAAAAAAAAGCTGAGGATTAGAATGAAATCGAGGTTTGCATGTAGGTATACGCATGTGTTACGATCTGTTTCAAATTTCTCCAGTAAAATTGAGGGAGAAAACTATCCTACAGTTAACATTTTGAGAAAATCATATTTTTTTCTGGAAAAAAGTAACATTTCATGACATTGATTTGATTAAATTATAATAAATGGTCATTGCGCCCCTATGACGTAATCAGTTGCCAATTTGTCTGAATATCTAAATATTCCTAACTTTCCTACTTGTTTTCAATTTTTTGACAATTTTTTTTTCAGTTCGTCTGATACTGTGCTCCCTCCTACAAACGGTATATACGGGAGAAGCATGCTGTCGCAATAACTATTCTTTTATAAGCGTTTACAATATTCATATTCTGCAAACTAATCGCTGTCTGAAAACGGAAATATCATTATCTATCAAAAAACACTCTAAGATTAGCGATGGCAACACAATATAGAGACTTGAATGAGGAATTCTGTCTAAATATAACCTCATGTTTTGCATGCCAATCACAAACCCATCCGACCCTTTAAAGATTAGTATTAGTACAAAGCGCTCAATAACAAGATAATCACTTGTTTAAATCTTTTACACGAAATCATGTTAATGGGTGTAAAACACAAACTCTTTCAGAATCTGCCAACAAGGCAAAGGGTTTAACGAGTTCCTTTCAGTTCATCTTAAAATGACAATTGCATTAAATGGCATAAACATTTAGGGACAGCTCCTAGTGAAAGGGATCCTTTTACTGCTCCTTTAGCTAAATCCGTAAGCCCTCTTCCATCTTAAAACCCCCATCCCCTTCTTTATCCTCCCATTCAACTCTACTCAGATCAAACGTCTCTCTTTTCTATTTTTATTTCCGTAACGGTTCACAAAGAATTATGTATAAAAAAGGAGGAAAATAGATTTCTAATGCTTGAATAAATACGACGTATTTTGGCTGTCTCTCTCACCCGTTCTAAACCCCCTCATTCAACACCTGTCTCGAGCTCGCCTTACCCAAAAGCTTGCCGCTATACAGCAACTCCCAAAAGGCAAGTGCCCTTACTTTCTCCCCTTCATACAAGCCTTTTTGTTCCCTTCAATCGTGCTTTTTAATTTTCGGAGGTGTCGAATCTCTCAGAACTATCACCGAGCGATTAAGATCGGGTGTTATGGTTAAGTCACACCTTTGCGTATTTTTTTAGCCTGCGTCGGCCCAGTGTTATTGAAAAATTATAAACGCTTTCCGAAAAGACAATATACGCTAATCAGACGATGGACTGACGTTCGGCTTACCTTCAAGGAGAGTACGCCGAACGTCAGTCCACCGTTACTAATCCACGTCCTTGTGCGTCCAGGGAGCATTTTAAATTGTCAAAACGCTGGGCCGACGCGGGCTAAAAACGCGAAGGTGTGAGTCTGCCTTTAAAGGAACATATGTGGCAGGAAAACGAATGGGGAATAGGAGCACCAATATGACCGCTGGTCGAGACAATACAACACGTTATGGTGTCTACGTAGTGTACTATCTAGCATCAATCGTTGATCGATCCTATGACCTCTGGACCTCTACATCGAAGTAAAATGCGATCCAATAAAAATCAATATGGGAAAATGATGGCTTTCAAACATTGTGTCTTTCCCGCAAGTCCACAAGACCTCAACACATTGTAGAGATTATGAATAGCGAGCATAGTGAATTATTAGGATAAAAACAATGCAAAAAGTGATTTTCCAATAGAATATCGATGTGTAGAGTCAGTACTGCATAGGATGTCATTGCTGATTCTCGACAGATTTTCGTAAAATAATGACGTACACCGAGTATGAACGATTAGCCAAAATCATTAAGAAACTGAAATTTTGTTATTCATTTCAATCCTCTGTCGCGATTGTTTTATTGTTGATTCATCAAGTCCATGGTGTACTTTGCGATCTGTTGCGATTGTTGAGAACTAGAACCCCGGACGGCAGACCTGGATTGTGCTTCATAAAGCTGTGTGTAGATCTACTCACAACTGTACGATCGACTGGTGATCCTTTCTCGCACTCAATGATAACTCCTGGCGCTGAATCGCACCAAAGAAATGATACCAGTCGTTCTTACAGTCGCGGGTAGATCTACGCACAGCTTTATGAAACACAACTCAGTTTGACTGACACATCGGTACTCTACACAATATGAATTTGACATGGATGCGAGTGCAAGATGATAATTACCTTGTTTTATCCCTACGGGAACCATAGCCAATGAATGAGGAGGATGGTGGGATGAAGATGATGATGATGATGATCAGGGAGGCATGAAGGATTGAAGAAGATAAAATCATTATTCGATCATAAATTCAAATAAAGAAAAAAAGTGAAAATATCAGATTAATAGAACCTGGAAAAATAAACGAGCAAATTATTTAAGAGATGCATGAAGATGTCAGGGGGGAGATGATTTTAAATTCAATTTTCTAAATCATGGTAAAAAGAACAAATGCAACTAAAATGGAAATCAAAGTGCAATGAAATGAAAAGTGTGAAGTGCAACAGTTGCTGGTATGCAAATTTTGTATCATTTCAATCCTTTAGTGATGGCATGAAAATATGACAAAAACCAATATCGTATTAGCACTCAAACTTTGTCATAAAAATTATACCGAAGGTTATACACAGCATCTGAAATTCATAATGTTATATTCGATATGCGTCGTACAAACTGAAAACTGATAGAAAATTGTTATCAAATATAATTTCTGTCATAATAACTGCAGATATGAATAATTTAGAGAATTATTTATTTTGTGATATTATAATTTCTACGATACAATGAAATCCTGTGCAATTTTAATTCCGAATATGCATTATTCCATTTCATTTTTTAAAAAGAAATCCCTGGTTATTATACACACATTAATATGGAAATTATTAGGGTTTATAATGATAATAACAACAACTTGAAGATGTCTGTCGGTGGTCCTCCATCCTAACTGTCAATCATGTTAAACAAGAACTGATCAACAGTCGTTTTTAAATAATATCAAACTTCAGACCGATCTAGTGAAACACCATGCAGATTTGTATTTCATAAAGCTGGTCGTAGATTTACGCAACGAACGACTTGCGACCCTTGTAATCACCTGGTAATCATACTTATCATGCCTATGGCTCTGAATCACACCTGATTGGGTCACCAGACGTTCGAAAAGTCGTGCATAGATCTACGCACAGCCTTATGAAATACAACCCAGGGCGGTGTTTCACCAACATACTGACATAAGGAAGACTTTAAGATAAACTTTAAGAACTACTAGTATCCATTCTTGTGCGCAATGATTTATGGTGATACTCGTATTCAGGGCAAGAACTGATATCAGTCGTTCTTAAAATCCTTCATAACATCGTTTTTATCTTGGTGAAACACCACCCTGGTACTTATAAAATGGCGCCACTTTGGAGGCGCCATTTTTACCATCACGGCGCCACGCTATACTTGCTATACTCACTTATACACGGTGCGACGGGAGAGCGACTCTGTTGGTAACCCAATGCACATCTGTTACACGTCAGACCAGTCACTCCATCTTTACAGGGGCACTGTCCCGTGGTTTGGTTGCAGATACTACCCAACGAGCCGATGGGGTGACAATCACAAGCTGTAGTGATGGGTCAGAAGAAAGATGGGCATTTGTTGAAATATATAGATCATTTGGCTGGGCAAGGAGGAAAATTTGACTTCATATTCAAAATGAGTATATTAAATTTCACTTCAAAGGGTTGGTAGATGCGTAAACTGGTAAATGCAGAGTTTAATAAGATAGAGTTCGTGTGTAAAAGACCAAACAAAACACACATCAAAATTCGGAAAACATTTGATTGATAAACTGTCAAACGATAAGTACATGCAGATTAACGGTGCAGACACTTAATTTCAAATAAAAACGTAACGGCAATCCAAATATTCCATAAAAACCAACACAATTTTACAAACATGAAAATTCCAAAATGGTCAATTCCGAAGAAAAAAATCACAGAATCATGAAAGTGAAATGCATTATCATTGACAAATATTTTCTAGTACTAAGATACGTGAATCGGAGACATCACCCAGTTATACAAGACAATGGACAACGACTACCAAAAGACACAAAATTTATACATAAAAAATCAATGAAAAGTGAAGACAAATTATTTCACTGGTATCCAAACAATGCATTACTTCCAACTAAAAATAAAATGCATATTGAGGGAGAGATAAATGACAAAAAATTGACATCAAAAGCATGCACGTAAAATACACAAGTTACTTCACCAGATAAGACAAGCCTTCATGTCAATCGAAATAGCTAATATCTAACAAATAATTTCATATTTATTTTTACACCAAAAAATACGACAAGCATGTACAAAAGCAGTGCATATACATCGATAAAAACGACGACACTAAGATACACCGAACGGACGACTGGAGTCTCGAAATCTCTAAGAGGGAGTAGGGGCACCAACACTCCATATGAAGGGGGTAATAGAGGGGTACGAATCTCTTGGTAGAGGGGTACAAATCTGTTGGTGGAGGAGTGTGTGGAGGGGGGCAGATCGTCACCTTGAGAGGCATCTGATTCAGAGAGGAGACTCGGGATAGATGACAAGTCTTCAGGTGCTTCGGAAATAGCTTTAAGCGTGAGAGAAAGCCGTTAAGCATGTGAATTTACAATAAGATATTTTGTTTAAAGGGATAGTGTGTTCACCTTGCCCGGTTCAACCATGAACACTTTCAGCAATTTTCAATCCAATCAAATATAAATCATTTAATTCGAATAGTAAAAATTTGCGTTTTATACGTCAATATATGTTACTACATTATTTCTTAGAATTGAAAGAGCTGAAAATTGACTGGTTCGGCAAATACAACTATCCCTTTAATTTGCTTAAAGCGGTGCATACATTACATATAATATTAATAGTAAACAGAGAACTGCGTGAGAATGATTAAGTTGTTTATAGAAAAGGAAAAGAACAAAGTATATTAATGATATATATCATAAATATATGAAGTGACTTATATGCAGTGAAGTTTTATTGATTTCCTTACTTTCACAACGTATAATACCATCTTTTAAAGCAATATGTAATTGATATTTTAAAAGCAGGAACCATCATCATGTAATCATACCATTAGTGCAATTTTAAATGAGAACAGGCATGAATAAAGTTAAATGCAGAAGAATAAAAGGAAAATACAAGTGATGAAATAGATAATGTAATATACAACAAATACAAAGAAAAGTTAACATTAGGATGAAATAGAAGAAATAGTCATATCGCAATATAATTTACGACCCCCCTTTTATTTCGACATGGACAATCAAGAATGTAAACGTTGTTCTTGCGATTATAAGATATTTCATTTCAAATGGACCTGGTAATAATGCAATAGGAGAAGCAGGATATCTCGGTCTTTTTGTCATTGAAATACTGGTGTTACTCTTCTGGCCACTTTCAATACAACGCGTATCGTCAGAGGCAACTGTTCAGTTTAGCTGGTAAATACACTGGAAATAATTTGATAATTTTAAACCTACAAAAGAATTCAAAAGAACCAAGAGTAAATACCAAGAATGGAGAACATTCCAAAGGTGTTTAACCACCTCACCCTCAGGCTACCTCGGGAAAGACAGTCACATTGTACAAATAATAAGTTGAGGGTTGCTATCGAGTCGCCGTTCGAAGGAGGCTTTAAAAATTGGATAACTGTAAATGGACAATAATATGCTTGCTATAAAGATCGCTGTTGCAAAGGGTGGACTGTGTGGAAAAAGATGAAACCATTGGACATGCAATATTGAAACACACACGACCCTCAATGGTAGATCATGAGAGAGGGGTTAGCAATGGTGTTTATAGGGGCTAAAGAACACCCCTCCAGCTCCGGTTTAACCTAAATATTGGTAGAATAGATCACTCGCCTTGGGCGATACGTCAGACTTCTGGTCTCCGTGCTGATGGCCGAGTTTTGTGTAGGATTTTGGTGTGCACAAATGATGGGGTAGAGAAAAAATTAAATTTTCTGTCCGTCTTGAAAATTCTCTCTGCATAGTGAATGTTGTACATATTTTTTCCCTTCATATCATACATTTGCAACTTCTATTCTGTTTGTAATATGAATGACCAAATATGGAAAGGTATAATTCCACATCTTCCTTAGATAACGTGTGCTTACTATTACGTCACATTTCCCCCATTAATAATCAAATGGAAATAAATGATGAAGTATAGTTGGGCAAATGCGAAAGAATGTACCAAACAACAATTATGCGATCCAACAGAAATATATGTGACATAGACCATGACTGACATCGATAATAATCACGTAAAAGTTAATACAAATATACAATAATACATAGGTCATTTTAATTGAAAGTTTGTTTCAGAATGAATGCTTTGAGACAGTAATGGAACGATGGACGCCTCTCTCTAATCCATTTTCCCCACTATTTTTCTGACTCTATGCTTTAGAACACATTTTTTCTAAATTCGTGAAATGCTTACAAAAGTTTCCAAATTTTTCCTCAATTTTCATAAGGTTATAAACCCATATCCCCCAACTTTGCCTTACACTTTTCGTTCCGAACCTTCACAGATACCGTAGATGTGGGGCTATAACACACCATCGCACCGTGGTTCTTTTTGTCCGTATATTCAGTTACATTTTCAATACGTTCCTAATCGCCTTTTCTCACACCTATTAGTTTCTAAAAGGAACCCCTTTTATCATTACCCTAGCATCGTTCATTGCCCGGGGTAAGTTGGTTCAATTCTTCCCCCATGAATTAGATTTCTTTCAATTTCGTCACGAGGAAAAAGTGAGACGGTTATCAAGTGAGCAAATTGGTTTTATACAAGCGAACAGTCATGCCATACTGGAGGTCTTGAAGTGATTTCAAAGGCAAAATTTTCGGCAACCGTTGTACGAACTATGATTTAGGATCATGAGATTACTTTTTTTGTTAACCCATGGATGCTTTAATTCAAGTAAATCTTTTTTTTTTTAAATATCTAAGTTTTTTTCAATAAATTAAGCTTACAGGAAGAATGCAATTATTGCAGAAAAATACAGATACATCCTTATTTGGAATTCTTTGAAATTACCATGGCAACAATATTTTGACGGTATCTGTGACCATGTGTTTATTGGACATGATAAAATTATACGCAAGCATTGTGATTATCATGGAAACTACAATGAATTATATTACAAGAGAGCTGAATTCTTGCAAAAATCTCTGGCGCTTGAAAGCTAGCCTAAATGAAACGGTGTGAACACTACTTTAAGTTGTCAAATTGTCCTCGGAGAAAAGCACACACGAAAACCTGCATTATAGGATTTAGAAAGACCAGAAACAGTTCATATATTTGAAATTCTGTTAGTTGTCATTAGAAAGTAGAATTTGAAGCAAAATAACAAAATCAAAACCCATACAGACACTGTCAAACATTCAAATATTATAATTGAGAAGTACCGTACTGCAGTGGCATCGTTGGATACACTGTAGAGAGTCAGTTCGATGATAATGGTAGTCAGAACTAATGTGAGTCGTCGAAATGTTATCGGAGATCGAGTAAAAACAAAGCTACCCAAAATAGGGGTTTAAGATTTTCGGAAGGACCCTCCTGTACTTTTCAGGTTCACAACACTGCTAATCCGCCGAGTGATGGGTGCATTCCGTCGATGCTAAGACAATATTTGAATCTCATTGGGTCGGAGTGAGAGAGAGGTCGAGGTGTTGAGGGGAGTAAGTGTGTGTGTGTGTATGTGTGTGAGAGAGAGAATTGAAAACTTGCAGTGGGTGATATTCTGCAGAACACCTGCAGAAATTATGTATTGACATATATATATGTGTGTGTGTGTGTGTGTGGGTGTGAGTGCGTGTATGGTTAGATCATGCATCTGGAAAATAGTAGATGTGTATTGAATGTGAGAATGTGAGTATCTGAACTGAGTGTGGGTGCGTGCGTGTGTATGAGTGTGTGTGATCTATGTAGTGGATGATATTCTGTCGTGGATGTGTATATAATGTATGTACATAGGTTGGAGCGGTGGTGAGAGTGATATTCGATAATGTCGTGGATGTGCATTATAGGTGTGCGTTAGTGCGTGTGAGCACGTGTAAATACGTGTGTGTAGGTGTGATTACGTATGTGTGAGTGTGCGTGTGGGTGGAAGGAGTTGGGTTGGTGATATTTAATATCTGTAGGAGATGTAGGATATATTGGATGTGAGTGTGTGTATTTATGAAGAAGGTGATAACAAGTTAGGTAGCAGCGGCTAAGGAGGTATAAAACTTTCATGAAGCGAACACAATTTCTACGTAAAATAGTAAAATTCCATGGTAATAACTTTGCTATCAGGAGGATGCCAGATGGATCTTTAAACATAGGTCTTTCCTATTTGTATGTTGATTTAGATACTGATATTGATTAACCATCAAATTGTTAAGTGGCTTTGAAAGGTGATCACCTATCTTTAGTTCTCGAGCCATACACCACAAGCACTTAGTTTGAAGTTATTTTGATCCGTTACCAAAAGTGCACTTGGACAAAAATGTGACAAGCGCGTGTCACATTGGCGGGTTGGGGGATTTCGTCAAAAGGCGCGGTTAGCCACACATCTTATGGTCGCCGAAGGGTATGGGAGATACCTATCACAGAGGAAAGAAATTGGGGATTTTCCTCATTGCGGGAAGGGGGGGGGGTGTCATCTAGAGTGGTGTAACATTGACCCCGTGATTGTCTGAAGATTGAGCAGTGATGGGGTCATTGGCTGATGGTTTGGGTGTAAGGATTGAAAGTAGGCTTAGCATCGAGAGCTGACTTGCCGCCTCTTCTGGGAGCCCAGACGTTGCCAATCAGTCCGATTGTGGTATACTCTTCAATCGCTCTAAAACGGAACTTCGCGTCAGGAGTGGGATGAGTTATCCCACGAATTTGTCATCAAATGGAAGTGTCTCATCAACGTTTAAAAGCATCCTAGACCTCAGGATTGGAGATATCAATGTCCATGAATATACTGACAGAGCGAGAGAGCAAGAGAGAGGGTGTGTGTGTTATAAAGAGCTAAATCGAGATAGTGAGAAGACGGCTAACGTCCGCAGCGAATAAGAGATATATTAGTATAGAGGGAATGACTTGTAGATATTATAAAGAAAATTAATAGCATGGGGTTATCAGGTATGACTACAAAATGATCACCAGACCCGTAAAAAAGTGTTGCTAACTTCAAAGAAAAATATGAGAGACCAATCAATTGTGTATGGTCAGTTCTTCCGAACTTTTCCCCAAATGAAGGATACTGTGCATAGTTTTCTTTTCTTTTCCAGTAGAACTTTAGACTCAAACCAAAAGAACAGATCCACAACAAACATGTATAAACAAGAAAGATCGCTCACGTTATTAATGCCCTTCTAGGATTTACATGACGGCAATTTCCTGGGCGCAATTCTATCACAAAACCTCCCACCGCGGGCTAGATTTATACCAAAATTATTCCCCTCCATATCCAAAGAAAGAATCTCATAAATAATTATTTTCCTACTCAATAGTTCGTTCCCTGGAGGCAGCTTGTGGATTGGGATTTAAAGTGTTTTCATCTTGGCTACAAAACGATGAAGGAATTGATCAAAGAAAGAATGGAGAAACGGGGATTGTGTTTTAGCAAGTGTACTTTTATTGAAGCCTAACAAGCACTAAATGACTGTTAGTTTGTATTGTATCTTATCATTGATTTCGATCTCTTTCTCAGGATTTGTTGCCAGTTTACAGACGTACGGATGAGGGTCCCCCTCTTGTGGACTGACAAAAGAAAGCCAAGAAAGGTTTTGTACTTTTTTGTAAAATTATTTGTGTAGTGTGTGGTAGGGCTGTGACCCTGGAAACTGACACATTTTGGTGTATTGACACTTTTGGCTATGTACATGTAGCTATTTTCAATTTCCTATTATAGCATTATTTTATGCTCATCCTGGTTTAGACAACATCGTTTGTTTGTCATATTTAGAGAACTATTGCATACCTCTCGTTTGGTGTAAAGGAGCAAATCACCATAATAATGATAATAATAATAATAATGAAACACTTTTATATAGCGCATAACACAATCATGCGAAATAGCATCCAGTGCTTGTACTGGAGACCCCAAATGTCCTTTCTTGACATCCGGATTGACTAGATTTGCAATTGAATTGTGCGAATTGTCGCTTTTTTTTTTTTTTTAAACATAAACGTAAATATATGTGCAGATACCCTCTACAATGAAGCCTAGAATGTCATTTGATAAAAAAATAATTCAATATACTGTATCTCATGTGCACTGCAAATCTTATTTTTTTTACAAGCATTAAATAAGCCATTAGAAGATAATTGATACTAGGATACTGATCGAGCAATACGAGGGTTTACATCACAAGGAATGGGCTTCTTAAAGCAACGATTTTGTCAACTGTTGTCTATAATATCTATTTTCGCAATACATTTGATTCCTATTCATTTCGAATTTCTGATATATTTCTATGTTTTGTTTTATCTCCAGTAAAGTGAGTGTGACGTATGAAATATTCCCAATTTCCGTGCAATACTACCCGGCATAAATAGTTGACCCCTAATATCACGTTATCGTCGACACGGGAAAATACTTATCACGTTGGTCTGATCCATCAACTTGCAACGGAGTTTTAAGCATTTTAAGCAATTTACTCTGTATTTTCTCGTTTCTCTAATACATTTCATGCAGTGAATATGAACTAGGTATTTGATTCGTTCTCCGACAGGTCTATTGTCAAAAAGGTTACTACATTTGCTACCGAGCGTTGGGGATCTAGGGCCAAGCATCCGATAGAATAGAGATGGGTAACGTAAATATTTTAGGATGTCTAAGCATTTTAATCCCATAAGAACCAACATGAAAATGTTTCAACTCATGCTGTTCCTGCATCTTAGCACTTCAAGATCAAGTGAAAATCATCACAGCCGATCCACGAGTTGAAATAAGGAGTAATGGATGACCTGTTTCTTGACACCAAAGGTTCGTTACCTTTCGTCTTAAAACATACTTTCGGGTAAAAAAAAAAGAGTTTCTGGTTATATCAATGTTCATGAATCCAATGAAGAAGTCATGAGACTGAAAATGCAGTCATACCCTCTAAAATGTGTATCCCAAGAGCTTTTATTTTTTTTGCACATCCTCTCGTTGTAGTTGTGACTGTACCGAAAATCGGGAGTAAAACCTTAACTGAGTACTTAATATTTTCCCCATGTTCAATCGTGTTGTGATCGTAGGCAAAAGGCTGTGGTGATGTTCAACTGCAACTGCAATTATTGTACAACTTCTTTATTTAACTTAATTCCAAATTCAATAAAAATATCATTACGTGTATTAAAATGTTAAAAATATTTGCATATATCTTTCACGGAGTTTCATGAAACAGGGATACAATTAACGGCTCAAGATCCCAGCTGCAATGGAGTAACTTATAACAATTTCCTGGTTTCTACGGCGATTTGCTACATATTTTAACCCTAGATAGTCGGTCATTTACTTGAAAAACTATTTGTAAATTATATCTTCTATCATTTAAAGCTATCAATATTATGCAGGTGGAACTTTCAATTTGAAGCTCAAAATCTGGGTGTATGGAAGGAATCGCTGAACAATTTGGTATCAAGCTGAAGGCCAAGAATACCAAAGGTTGTGATCCTTTGTTGCAGCAGGATTGCTTCAGATTTTACGAATAGCTTGAAAATGGTCATCATTTAAGATCCAACTGTGAAAATGAACATAGGCAATGATTACCAGCATTTTGATGGATATAATTTCGAGATAAAATGTGTTTTGAACATAGAAAACAAGAATGAATCGATTCCAGACTAACAAAATGAATAAGATGAAATTCTGTCCCGCAGTTCACCTCTTCACCCAGATTCTAGCGAAGAGAAAAAGGAAGACCCAAGGACGCTAATACAGTGGATAAACTGGTGTATACAGATGGCATCGTTCGTTACTTCTGAATCACTTCTTCTTGTTTCTAATTTCCTTTATCATGTCTATCGTCTGCTCCGTCCACATCGAGTCAAACGTTTATTTTTGGCGGGAAAATGATACTCTCTAATTTGCCCGAGGGTTAGGCCTTGAGGGGGCAAGAAAATCCAAAGTTTGTACAGGCTTGTCCATTCTTTCATCGTGACGGGAAATTATCATTTCTTGATTTTGAGATGCATTATTTTAGGGGAAGCTTCTGGTGTTGACATAATTTGTACATGTCTGATGCAGTTTTGGGCATGTAACGGTGCTCATATCCAGTATTTGTATCCAGCATTTCACGTTTCTTTTAATGAATTATTGGAATGGCACAGTGATAATACACGAATTTATCCGAAAGGACATGCATGATATTTTGCTATCACAGTTTAGTTCCATAAATTGAATGATAAAGGAGTATTATTTTGGGTGTAAACACTGATAAAGATCATAAAATCACAGTGTAATCATAGGACATTTAGTGGAGAAGGACATTACATAGAAAGCTACAGAAAGAATGACGAAGTCAGGACGAAATCGATCCATTAATTAGTCAATCAATTAATATTAACCATGAAATAGCGAAGAGAATTTTGGGATCAAGAAAAAACGTATCACATACGACAGTGGCACACTATGCATTTTCAAACTGCAACCTCACAAGAATGCATGAAAGCATGGTCATTAATGACAATAACAAGATTGGAAACTGAAAGGTGACAAGCCATTCTACCCCCATAGGTCACGGGCGTTATTCCGACTATTTACAATTGTCACGGGGGTAATTCGGAAGGCATCCNATACAGGCCTGCGATTAAAAAAATCCATACGTTTTTTTTCACGATTAACTTACACAAAAAACAACATGTAGGACAACGCAATAAAAACGTTTGGACTTTTCGATTTTATCCCCTCATCTTCAGTTGCCCATGACCCTTTTCTGCAGACGATCTTTGTTTATCAATTGGGTTATTCTGTTTAAGTTTTTTTTCTCGAATTTATGAACATTTCATTTTTGGTTTTGCAAGTATCATACTCTATTTTAAGCTATCTTCGTAAGATGTAGAAGGAGTATAAGTAATGTGTGTCTATAACAAACAAACTACTGAGCAGGGATTTAATTTTCATGCACAAACAAACCTATAGACTTTCCGGATAATTTAAATTTAAACAACTTTTTGCGGACAAAACTGATTGAAATCTGTCCCGATATTCTAAGAAAAGTCAATACTTTTAAATCTTGGAGGAAGTTTGTCATTTCAACAAATGACTTTTCTGCGACTCTCACGCAATAACCTTAGGTGTCGAAAAGCTCTAAGAATATCAACAGAACAGAAGACTGGGGCGGGTTAATGGCTGCTGAAAGCGTGCAGTTTACAAGTTGTTTAGTCTCAAGTCGTTCCAGAACATCTATCACAAGACCAATTATTTGATTCAATTTCACACTTTTACTTAAAAATGATTTATAGGCGAGATTTTCAGAAACCAGGAAATAGTCTCACATTACAAAGTCACGTATATTGAAGCCTTTGTTTATTTATCAACAGAAAACACATACATAATAAATAACACGAATATAACAAATTTCATCTACAAAAAAAAAGCGCAAAAGGAAAAATCCAGGAAGAAAAATACAAAGAACTCATTTCATAACAATAAAAACTCCATTCTTCTTAGTCATGGTTTCGTTATCTTCTGATTCGCTACCAGAATCACGTTTTTGTGTCTTTCTGCTAGTAAATATTGACAGTAGGCCTAATTTGCTTCACACCCAATAGGTCAAAACTTAACATACAAATATTCAGGCCAGCGTTTCAGCACTTTAAGGGCTCAAGTCAGAGATAATTCAAGACCATATTTTATCTTGTAAATAAAATGTCTTGTGCAAGGCAAGAATGACGTACACTTAGTGATGTATTTCCTCGGTTTGCCCTGATAGCCAAGTAGTATTCCAGTCCAACATGCATGCACAAATCCACGCATTGACAACGCAGGGGGGGGGGGGGGGGGTGACCAACTTCAAATTTTGCTCACCTTTCTTCCCCCCATCCCAGCGGAGATGACAAGAAAAATCAATCTTCAACTAAAATTTTGCCCCCCCCCCCTCGCACCCAACGTGATTCTATCATGTTTATGGTATCTCAGAATACACCCACCTGTACTGGCTGGAACACTAGCTTCAGCAGGCTGCGGTTGACTTGTGATCCGGGGTTGCTCTGGAAAATGATAAAGATAAAAAAATAAATACATTCTTCTGAGATTGCCAAGTCTGCTTTTCAATCGTAAGTAATGAAAGAGAGTTGGAAATAGCATGAACTGAATGAACCAGAAATGCATGTAGTTGAGGGTTTTACGATGGAGAAAAGAGAGAGTGGTAGTTGATGGAAAGTAGAAACCATTGAAAAATAAGAAGATCGAGCAAATTAAAGACTGTGATATGAAATGAATTTCATTTAATGAAGGAAGGAGAGCGATGAAACGAAGTTCATCCACACTACTTTTATTAGAGGATATTATAGATAGAACCCCTATTTTCCTAACTTCTGAAATGTTTGTGTTCTTGGTATGTTTGTGCATGTGGGTGATGTGTAACTATCGGTGTGTATGTGTACGTGTATGTGTGTGTTGTACGTGGACGGATCCTGAGAATAGATATTAATGAATTTAAAGATTAATTGTTTGTCATGTACTACATTTTGTCTAACGGGTCGGACACCGATGCGCTATGATCAGGTTGATATACAATTTCACCACTTTCTTTACACTCCATGACTTTCAGTGTTTATTAGAATTTACTCTATATTGGTATAATCTGATAATTGCCACGCGCGATTTGCGATCTGTACTACAAACACATAATTGAACTATCGAAAAAGCGAGTGAACGGCCTTAAATGTTACAGACAAACCTTAGAATATAGTCTACACCAGACGCTAGCCGACTTGAGACGACAGAATTTGTGTTTGGTTTCTTGGTATGCGGGCCAAGGATCGTAAAAATGGATGGCAGAAGATTTAGCACGGATAAACATCTCATATTGTATTATTCTTTTTACATTTTCAATCAAAATGCAATTAAGATGTTTATCACATGTCCTTTCACGTACTACAATCGTTCTCGAGCGGACAAAATACGGGTGTCAGAAAGCCCGAAAGTGGGGCGAAAATCCATTCTATTTTTGTTACATTGGAATGTTACGTTTTGAAAGGATAATTGCGACCCTTTCATCTTAGAAAAAAAAATGTGTTTCTCTTTTTTCGTTTCCCTCAGATCAGACTCAACCCGAATTTTAGTTATTTTCTTGCCAGTTCTTTATATCATCTCAGTCAGTTCTCTTTTTTCATCAAATGTTGCACCTCCTTTCTTGCAGTGTTTATATTTCGATGGAGAAGCGCGTTCTGAATACCTACATAAAATACTGTTTTAAACACTATCCTGGTTGAATTCAATAATTTGTGTGGGTTTCAAATTGATTTTGGAAGATATAAGTTACAAGTTTGACAGAACTTCTGGTACTAGCTAA
>BQKZ01000905.1:34062-49639 GCA_036244855.1 Temnopleurus reevesii
GTGGGTGGATTACGGGAAGGGGCATGGAGTAACATGAATAGAAAATGGTGGGTGTGATCGATCGAGTCAAATGTTCGTCACAGATGGACCAGTCTATTTGAGGCATCGCTAGAGGTATATAAAGCTGAACGGAATTCTTCTTCCATCTTAACGCAGGCTAACCAGGTATGTATGACCGGTAAACCTTCAAAGGGTATTATATCCCTCATACACCCACACATATGTATATGCATTCAAAGTGTCTCCATTGGTTCTACGAAACTCGACATTTAAATTATTTTCAGAAAACCTTGAATGGGAATATCTTTACTGCATGACATACGTTTTCCTTTTTTTTTGGGGGGGGGGGGAGGAGGGGTGGAATGAAAACATCATTCTGAAAGGGCAACAAAACGGATGCTATTCATTTTTTTCCAATGGATTATCATCCATAATATGCACCATCAACAACACAGGAATTCATTGGCAACAGCGTGATGAGTTGCAGGGAGTTTGCCATCCCCGTGGTCTAGCGGTTTGGGCCCATGTTCTCTCATTAGGAGACCATGGGTTCCTTTTGACAAGAAATTCGTCATACCATGCTGTACTAAACCAAGGTAAAAATAACATCATTTTGGAATCGATTCCCTGAAATAAATTAACACTTGAGGACAATAAGTATATATATGCATCCACTAAAACATTTGGTATGCAAACCAAACAATATATTTTTTTTGCAAACACAAACTGTCATGTTTAAACAAAGCTCTAGTAAATATAACTACATGAATTTCTGTTTAAAACGACAATACAGGGGAAATTGGCCTGTAATCTGAACGACCTTGGCCAGAAGATTGATCGAAAGCGTATCGAATAGGAGTAAATTAAACCTTTCAGCACGTCTAATGAGGTAAAACAGTAGCTAGAAACAGAGAGAGTGAATAGGAGAAACAGAGAGAGAGAGAGAGAGAGAGAGACAGAGAGGGGTATATAGGAGTAAATTAAACCTTTGAACACGTCTAATGACGTAAAACAGTAGCTAGAAACACAGGAGAGCGAATTAGACAGAGAGAGAGAGAGAGAGAGAGAGACAGAGAGGAGGAAGAGGAGGGAGGGGAGTGAGAGAGAGAGGGGGGGGGGGACAGAACGATGCTGAATAATGGTGGTGGGATGGGGGAGAGAATGAGAGAGAGAGAGAGAGAGAGAGAGAGAGAAGAAAAAATGGTGTATGATGGTGCTAGGGGGGGGGGGGGGGGGAGGAAATGAGACAGAGAGAGAGAAACAGGAAGAGAGATAGAGAGAGGAATTATGAGGAGAGAGGGAAGGATGTAGGATGCCTGTGTCAGGACGCTGGCTGCTATGCCATGCTCCTTTGATTAGGAATAAATAACTGTAACAGTTCTCTCCAAACCACCCAATCCTCAACTCTGTTCCAGTTTTCTTTTTTAGACCGCACTATTTGGAGACGAGGTTTATTCTGTTTCGAATTGCTGGTCTAACCTGATTTCTACCCCTTTGGCTTTTCTTTGTGTCAAGGTCGGTGATGCTTGAACTCCATTAACCCTCACCCAGCTCATAAAGAAGCCCAGGATCAGACTACCAAGGAGAAGAAGGATGGTGCTTGTCACTTCTCAGTGGCTACGGGGACGTGACAAGCTCATTTAGCACTGCGTTGCCCGGACGCAATAGTGCAGTTGAGAAGAGATACCATTCATCTATGTTGCACCCCGTAGTTACTCGGCCATGTAACAAGTGTGAATTGGAATGCCACTTAACTCAAGGATCTATTGAAGTACGCTTGTACTGTACTTAACCAAATGTTAAAATTTGCAAGAATGAATTGAAAAATCTTGAGCAATAAAGTTCAATATATTATAATTGCTTGTCTACAGTAGATGTTGAACTACCGGAAAATGATCCGCTTTAATCTAATGAAGAATAGTTGATTGCCATTCCGATTTGATTAGGGCTCTATGTAAGCAAAGTGCATCAACTGAATACCTCTATATCCATCAAGTCAATTATCTTCAACATAATGATGACTTGGGACTTAGGCCTCTATAGCAATATCAAATTGAATGACGGATTAAGATAGCTGGTCAACGTGAAGTTCCTTCGTGCAGGTTTTAAGAGCAAAGTTAAACATCAAAGTCACTGCAAATGTTGCATCGTGAAGACGAAAAACCTGAAATGCAAAATTGTTTCAACATTGCCATCTTTTAAAACATAAAACACAATCATTTATCAGAATCGAAAACCGGGCAATTTCGCGCTGTCCAATCGATTCAAGTAAATTAAATGAAATAATCTTCAAACTTTCTCACCTTTGCAGACTTTCCTGTGTGTGATAGGTTTAGACTGGTCTCTGTAGAAGCCTTCTTTGCAATAATGACAGTATCTTCCATCGGTGTTATGACGACATTTCAGGCAAACCCCTCCGCTCTTCCTACCAGAGAGCTTGTAAAGTTCCATGTTAAACCGACATTTACGGGCGTGTAGGTTGCAGTTGCAGGCTGTAGAAAGAAAGAAAGAGGATTATTATATTAAAGAAAAAGGTAAAATATAGAATGAATTGAGTTTTCCCTCAATACATATCGTTATGTGAAATATATTTTATTCAGGTGCCATGAAGTCCTTTAGATAATTATCCATTGTGATATGTGATTCATTAATGTGTTTATTACATAACGTCATTTTGAAACGATTGCTCGTCCAAATTAGAACGTTTCCATTTTTGGCGTGATAAATTGTCCAATAACGTTGATGTCGAAAACAATTTACCTGGATAGAAATATAAAATGGGTTTTAAGTCTCATTCAGTATACTCATCCCAGACATTGAACACATTTGTTTTATGCAAGGCTGATTCTAATATCATTGAATGTATTTTATTATCATCATATGTATATTAAAAACGCATTATCCTTTTCAAATATCTGTTTCAGATCTTTAAAATGACGGATTGACGGGTGATTAAGGAGAATAAAATGAAAAATCCCCGAAGCTGTTTCCATGGTCGAGCTGACCACAACCAGGTTGACCAATTAATCCTTACAAGTCCAACAACAAAAAACGGACACACTTACAATTTTGAGCACTTTCCGATTAATTTCGACCATGACTAGTGAACCTTTGGGCTATATTCAACCACGAGGAGTGGTATTGACCTCTTAAGGATTGCTAGAAATTGTGTCAGCTTGTCAGAAATCTAGAATAATGTGACAGGGCGGTCGAACCCTTTCAAATCCCATCGATACATGAAGATAAAGCGGTGGGACTATGGGAATGTCAAACGTGATCAGACGAATACATGATGATGATTTTCAGTTGGTGGGTGGACGTCCATTTTTGCTTTTCCTAGCTATATTTCGCCAACATGTATGTGGATATGAATACTCATTCCAGAAACGGCTGTCCTTGAGAAAAATATTTCATTATTGTTTTGAATTTCGACTCCAATACGGATGCATCGTGGAAGATCTAAAATTACACATAGAAGCACAACCATGCAGACTTGCTTGTCATTTGCCAACATATCCTTTTACCAATGGCTTATTTTTCAATATATCTTTTGTTTGTTTGTGAGGTTCCTGAAAAAGCTATTCATTCCCGATAACTTTTACGATTGTGAACGTAGATTGTAAATGTGAAAAGTCAATTCAACGCACTATTTTTGTACAATTTCCGACCAGAGTCGGTACGATGACCAATTATTCAACCAAGCACGATCGTTTGCCGTTTGAACTTCTTACGACCTAGTCACGTGACACTTAATTGTGACGAAATTGGAAACAAATTAGATAGAAGTGGAAAAATAACACAATTGAATTAGAGCTGTCTGCACAGCAAGACCGTCGAGGTGTGAAAACGCGAAATTTGTTTTACGCGCGTAAATCGAAAAAGTACAGAAATTAGCACAGTCAGTCAGCTCGTCTGTGTCTATTTGTGCGCAAAACTGAAATTGTAATTGACAGTTCCAGTAATTTACAATTCTTATAAATGCATTTTGAAGAAGGGATTGGTCCAAATAAAGTTGATTCTATGAAACTAATCTGAATAATCCTCGCTCCGCGGAGCCGGAAAACGGAAAAAATAGGTGCGTTTTATCCAGACAAAAAAATTGCTCGTGGCCCCACCGAATCAATTCTATGTTGCAATGTCACCGTTGGTGATTTTGAATTTGGCAAATCAAATCGTTGGCAATTATCTTATGTTTCTAAAAGAGGATAAATGAATAAAATAAAGTGAAAGTAAAGAATAAATGCCAATAAAGAATTGACTCACACGTGCGGGTAATTTAATTATGATTTGCTGTGTTTGTGGTCAAACCGGTTGTTTGTGTGGGTGAAAGATTTAAGGTGTCTCGTTTGACAGTTGATAAATAATCGGCTATTTTGATGACCGTGAGACGCATATTTTCCACACGTTATATAAACCACACTACTTCATATATCCCAGTATTTCAGAGGCAATGTCACGTACTGAAACCGAATCCCTTCATTTTGGTTATGGCCCGAGAATCATTGCTCCCGGTTGAAATAATTTATGATTCGGTCAGAAAGGTATTTAACAACTTGATAATATCATTAAATCGTCACTTCATAATAAATTTTATTATCTTTTCCGATTCCCACAATCCCTCCCAAACAAGACTACCGCGCATTGTTGAGATTTTATTATCTGCTAATAGTTAATATTTTGTTCTTGTTATATCATTGTGTCATTGGTCTAACATTATAATAATGTGTCAACTTCCACCTCTTTGGCAGAGGGAGTTGTGTGACGATATTAGCTAATTAATATCAATTGCTTTAACCAACTTTTGAAGCTATATCATATTAAGCAGTGTATAATATTCATCATGCTGGTGTCTTAATATTTCAATTTGATGATGTTAAGGCTATTAATTCATTTATTTTATTTTTGATTCGCATTTAGACTCAGAAGTTTTCCGTTATGCATAAGTTCTTACCAGGAGAGTTTTAACAAACACATGCATTACAAAGGTCAAAGCAGTCACAAAACAGTCGCGATGGAATTTTGATGAAAATCAAGCATCAGTATAACGACAAAAGCAGAACCCGAATAGAAGTGTGGCGAAAGTTCGGAACTTCCAAATATGCCCCACGCGCCCCTCGTTTATGATATTGTAATTCAATTAGCAGAACGGTTTTCCATATTTCCATTCCCAATGATTCTGCAGACCTGCGGTAAGGGGGTAAAAAAAGGAAAAGGGTTTGGAAGTTTTGTATGTATTATGATGGCTTTGATTTGAAATGCCAAATGACGTATGCAAAAGCAAGTTTTCAAGTACAGTATGTCTCAACACAAATGTAAATTTACAAATTTACAAATTTCCCACACTTTATATCATTGTAATGTTGCAGCCTATCTCTATTCTCTCTTCTATTTCCTTCCTCCTTTTCCACCTATCACTTTCTAACTTTTGTACATAATTGTTTAATGTATTGTTTTATGTATTGTTTTATGTATTGTTTACATGGTTTAATGTATTGGCGCTCCCATCAACACAGGCTTCGCCTTCTGGATCTGCGCCCTTTCCTTTAATTTGTATGTATTTTTTATGCTATTTCTGTATATTATTCACATTTGATTTTCTATTTTGAATATTGTATTGATGTATACGGAAATTTGTTTGTTGAAGGAAAAAATAAATGTTATTTTGAATTGAATTGAAAAAAAAAATGGGGCAGCATCCCTTTGTGTTAAAAGCACAGAAGCTATTTTGCTCATAAAGGCAATATATTGATCTTCGCAAGTTTATGTTTAGAAAACACGAGACAAAGATAGGAAAATTGAATTGAATTGATTGAAAGCACATTCAGAAGATCTAAATAAAACATAATTTTGAAGTATTTCAATAGCTTACTAATTAGGACACTCTGTATTGACTAGCCCTGGCCCGATTCCATAAAAGATGGAATTCACATTTGATAAGTTTCATTTAATAACAATTATGTCAAACATATGCCTAAATAATTATGGAAGATTAAGAGTGGGTAAATGAACTATATAACCATACATTTGTGTGTATATTTTCGTTTCATCAATATGAATAAACACAATTTTGTTTCAAACTAAGAATGTTTCTCTGTGTAAACGAAACGACCAAAAAAGAATTCATGTTTCATATCACGTTCAAAACTTCCAATTTTCAAACCTTTTGTGTTCGCAAAAGAAATAAGTTCGATACACATTCATACAGTGTATGATACAGAAGGCCAGCTTGTAGCATAACAAACAAATGAAACAGTTGCCTAGCCGCTGAGAAATCACACAGCCACTAATTGTTTAAAGCGGATATTTTTCTTTTCATATTCACTTCATCTTGACAAAAGCGTAAAGCAAATATTACCTCTGTGTCTCCACATTTCGATGCATAACGGTGGAAAAAAAAAATCTTTTCATTTTTTTTATTTGAGAAGAATACCATCGAAGGTCATGAGTTTTACACGAAGAGTCCCTAAATCCAATATTGACACAGAGTATTTGCAAAATGCTCGCAAATCTGACAATTCAAGTCTTTTCGCCCTCGAAGGGACAAAAGAAGCTGTCCATATTTCTGTTTGCACTTCAAAGTGGATCAATATTAACACGATTAGCAGGCACTTATGGCTAAGAAAATATGAAAATATGGTTGTTCATATCATGAGAGAAATACGCAAAGGCTGGCCCCAACAAAAAATATGTGACTGTGGAAATACATGTTTAAGAATTGGTGCAGACTTCTATTTTTAATACGTACGGAAACTATTCATCATATCTAAAGTGAAACTTGAGTACATGTATTAAAAGAATGTCTGATAATGCTATAATAAGAACGAAATAGACTATATAGAATGAGAACTAGTGCACACAAAGTGTTATGAAGTCTAATCTACATGATTCAAAATTATCATAATGCTTTAATATACAAATCATAACATGAACTCTACTGGCACTAACATTCATATAAATTCTGCCCGTAAAAAAAATGTTTGAATTGATCTAGAATAACGTAGAAGTGTGACTTCGTGTGAGCGCATGACGACCGCTGGCTGCGGTTTGCTGTTACACAGCGTGATTTAAATTTAATGGACGGGCTCGTTCAAGGGTGTGGATTTTTGTTGAATAAAAAGAAATTGCAAATAATATACATAATCCTGTTCTGTGTTATAAACGAATATCAACGAAAATAAAGTACATAATCAAGCAAGACATTTATTTTGCCCCATGATCTGAATGGTCTTATCATCCAATTAATTTTCTTTGCCACGGGTTTGTTTTATCCTTAAAGCCTTGTGTTGATAGTGATGTTTAAAATAGATGAGTGTATATAAACCAATTATTTGTGTGTGTAATAGGCGACGTGACTAAATGAATGACGTTTAAGCATTGCTCAGCTGTAAGTATTAAATGTAGCAACTAAATAGCACGGACCATATAAAAAGAAAACCCATTGAGGAAAAGTAAATAGAGAATCTAAGTGAATGGTAAAATAAAGCAAGATAATGCAAAAACGGGGTCCAAGAAATAAATAAACTGGCATTGGAAAGAAGTGTGAGAAATCGCGAAGCCCCGCTGTTGGCCAAACACACGCTATGAAAGGAGACCGACGCCGGTGCTTCCGAATGGGACTGTATCTCCATTCAAAGCGGCGGGCTCCAACATGTCGAAATATTCGAATAAGCTGTCAAAAAAGTCACATTTGGCTCCCTACGAGTAGTAAAATCATCTAAGGGACACTACGACAGCACAAATTTTGGCCTTCTGCAAATGATTGAGATATGGAATTACATCTGCAAATGTAGATTTTGATTTTAGTTCGTGATTTTTTTAAACCAAATGTTCCTGTCGTCGCCATATTCCGTTTCTGGAAATGCGTTTAAGAAAATCACGGCATCAGTTGGGAGCAATGAGTTTTGTTGTCTATTATGTGTCTCATCCAAGTTTGTTTTGATTGTAATTCGTTTTCATCGTTAGTTCAACTTTAAAATTCAAACCTTCAGTCTGATTTTAATACTGTCATTTTAAAACTTCTTGTCATCTTAAACATGTTAAACACATGCAAAAGCCTGTTGCTTTTTTGAAAGACTTAATCGATTTTTGGAAATTCGAAACCTTTATGCGATCTCTAAAATCCCATTACGTGCAAAATGTTAATCTATTTGAAACAATAATCCTGAACTGTCTATCATGGGAAAGACTAAATCTAGGTAAATAGAATACTGGTTTTCCAATATGAAAGCAAAGCAGGAGAACACAAAAGTTTGACTTGCATTCTATTTTCATTGCATCACGATCACTACAACTTAATAACCTAAAAGAGGACTCCAAAACTTGGTGAAAAGTTTCATATCTTTTCCTCCATATTAAACTCCAATTATATTGGATAACAAGCAGCCCCTTTTGAGCAAAATGTGATTAAAAGAAAACAGACACATGTCGGACGATCGCTTTTATGGTGCCATCTGAAACTTGAACCTTTTTATCTGTGCCACCTTACCACGATACGAGGCTGCAGAAAATGTCTTCGTTTCGAATCTACAAGCACGCCCACAACGTCTACTCCAAATAAAGGCAAAATGGCGTTTAACGTCACGTAACTTTTCAAAATGTATTGACTTTCTACCCATTTTATATGCTTCCCTCTTATTTTCGTAACCTTTCATGAAATCTGTGTTTGATGTGTGATAAAAGTCGAACGTTGCTAAACACATGTTTAGCGAGAAAGGGACAACTTCAGGTGTGCGTGGGTTAAGGGGACCACGCCCTTGATACGAAATATTAATTACATACTTCTTTGTGGCATCTATTCTCTGTTTGACTCTATGTTTCACTCTTCAGAATCTCTTCAAGTGTTCAAACATAGGTCCCAGTCTTTTTAGAAGATGGGGGGGGGGGGGGGGGGGAGGCATTTGATCCCGCGCCCACCATCTACACGGCTGTTACCACATTCTACAAAGTGAAGGAGATACCGAACAAAAGAGGTTAAGTGAAGAAATCCTTCTTACGTTATTTGGTTTTCCAGTATTATCCTTGAAATGTGTCAAGCAAGTGGCGAGTTTACCATGCAATTGATCGGTTTGCGTTGATCAAACAACTGACCTTTTTCAGGTGCCTATACAGAGTGGTCCAAGAAGAAAAAACACCTTGTGATAAAAAAAAAACATGTCTTTATCCTCCAGCAAGCATGGAAAATCGGATACATGGAGATGGGGCTTTGCTAAATTATGGTAAATGATTTGGATATCGTTGCCAAATTAAGGAAAGTATTCAATTAAATTTACAAACATGACTTGCAGAGTTGCAGAAATTAATATACAGCTCACTCGACATTTTTGCATTAAAGTTACCTCGGTTATTTTGATGCACCTTGTAGTAAGTGATGATCAGCCTTTTGTAGATCTTGAGACCACGTTTTGCTAATTGGACACGAGTGTTAATTGCAAGGAAATGCTCCGCCATCAATAAACAACCTCATTCTACTTAGAAGTCACATATTGATTTGTTTAATATAGAGCATCACTGAAGTGAAAGTGGACTGTGCTGGGTGCAGATGTACCACAAAAATTTGTTTTTTTGAAATCATATTTGGGGACACCGTGTAATGATTGGCACACTTAGGGGGTGTTGCTCAAAGATTGCAATTGATCGCAAGTTGCAGTTGATCACAATAAGCCAATCAAAATCATTGTGTCATGCGCGTCTTGTTAAATGCGAACACCGCACGCAAATAAAAATGCGCGTTACCATTTCCAAAGTTGCAGTTGATTTGCAGTTGATTCTGAGCAACACCCCCTTAATCTTCTGACAAACTTAACACGGTGAAACCAAGTACAAAAATCTTTCTGGAAGAAAACCTCACAATCATGACCACTAAGGACGTTAAAATATAAGATTTGTAGTTATCCAAATCGTTCTGTGTTGATTTATAAACATGTCACATTACTTTGGATTTTTTAAATTCACTATGTTTCGTTTGTTTATAAGGAAAGGGGGGGGGGGGTTGACGACAATACACAGAACTTTCTTCCTAAAAATTTAAAACGTATTTCCTAAATTGCAGATAAGTGTAAATTGCAGGGGGAAGTCCTCTTGTCAACAAACGACCATGTGTGAAGGGTGTCTGAATGGACCTGTTTAGATTAGTTGACACACTGCAACAATGAGTTCATGAGAAATACCAAAAGTACCCCCCCCCAAAAAAAAAAAAAAAAAAATAAAAAATAAAAAATCCCCAAACATAATGACACCATGACCGAAAGTTGCTAATGTCCATGACAAAAGTGAATGATATTATTGAAATATTCCGTATTTTCTGTCCGATTTGTTTCAAAGATTCTATGATCTGTGTGTCTGTATTTCCTGCTTTTGATCAAAGCAATATTTTTTTTCTGGTTTAGATCCAGCCTCTAACGATGCGAAAGAGCAAACAAAATATAGGAACATACAGACATCCTTTCACCCGGGTCACACATAACCACGTGCATGATATCGTAATTTTGCCTCACGAATACATGATTCAAAAGCCTGAAAAACAATTAAAATTTTTACAAGAGGTCACTAAGTTTCGCAACATTTTATGTTCCTTGAAAAGCAATGTTTAAAACAAATATATCATTTTCAATGTGGAGGACATCATGGCAAAGAAATTAACTCAAACATATCGAAATTTAATAGCAAAATCGTAGTTTTGTTGTGCGCCAAAGTGTCTATGTCAAGATAAGTCTGACCTCTCGGATGGGACTTCTTTTCAGAAATTGTTCTTTTACAGAGTGTTTTTATAACAGATGATCTTCTTTATAAGGTCAATGACCATTACAATAAATGAGTTTCAAGACGGAACCATAATTATGTGATATTCCCATGAATATTTGCGAACGTAGATGTGACGTCACTGATAATGGGGACAACATTTCAAGAGCATTATCAGAGATTTAATCGACATGCATGATTTTAAAAGAAAGTATTTCAATATTCACTAGATATTCGTTCGTTCATTGCAAATGAAATTTATATGGGGATCCCGCACGAGATTTTCACATCAGATGTCCACAACAGAATGCAGCCTTGGCATGTGCTTCAGTATATCTGGAAATCAAAACAACATGTATAACATTCTCATGAAGGATGGAGGTTATTCCCCTTTCCATGGCATGTTTTTACGTGTTATGTTTCGTTTATCATAAATGTTTACACCCAATCATTCTCCTCTCTTCACACCTCTACCATTTATTTGGACCACAGGTGGGCGGTCTGGGCATTACTTGGAACCTCCCGCCCCGCTAGGTTTCAGGTAGATCGAATGTTAAGATGATATGCACTGATATACGAGGCATCTATGTGACTAATTTGCTCATAAACCTTGAGGGATGTGTACACGATATTTATGATATAGGTAGGTGTTCATGGTGATTAGGGAACAGGGAGAAAAGCAAACAGAAGCAACCCTGTTTCACCGCGGGAGGACCCGGCTGGACATGGGATATGATACCGCTCAAAACGTTGATAACTAACATATTTTTCTATATCTGGGACTGACTCAAACACCTTTATCACCTACAGATGATATTCATTCCTGTTCTGTTGGCCATCAGGTTGTAATAGATGACAGATTTCATTGTCAGGTTACATTCTGTATAGTGACAAAACACCCGGCTGCAGGGCCTAGCAGGCCTAGTGGTAGAAGTAGACCTTAAACGGTTTTAGTCTAAAGAACTTTATCATTATTTTCTGTTCTTTTTTAGATACCTAGCTGGCCCCACTAAAATTTTTTGTTACCATGGTTACTGCTGTCAACCTTACATGTAGAAGCAGGTCTACAAATTAAATATTGGAAGAATTGATAGTGGGGGGGGGGGGCAATAGATGAGTTGGTCAGTTGGTAATTAGGTAAAGAATTAAAAGAGTGAGTCCCACTTTTTTTAACTCTCTGGATTAGGATTATGTGAGCATTCATAGATAATTCTATATAATTTGTGATCGATCAGATAAGGTGAACAAAACAATTCATCATAAAACGTGAAATGATTCAGAAGTACTGTATGAATGTTTTCCAAAACAAAACGTGACAAACAAGCAAATATTTTCTGTATGCAGGTATGGTATCTTCCAAAGATCACAAGGGATGGTGTCTTCGAGGAGTCACAGGGGAAACGCTATTTACAGGATATCAATACTCCGTGCTTTTTTGCCTTTCGGGCTTGTGGAGGTAAGATGATAAAAATCACGAAGAAGGGATGGAGCTCATATTGGGGACCAAAAACAGAAGCAGATCAAGAGGAAATGTTTCGTCACGGCATTCGTGGGGAGAGGAAATTCGGGAGGCCATGCCAAAAGCCCGTTGAACATGCTGATGGTGATGATGCAACATTACTATGCTTTCCCGAACACGTAATTTTCTGCATCTTGAAATACATGAAACGCACTGTCTATTATTCATAGAAATTTGACATGGTTGTAAGTATTCAGAACTGAATGATAAACATCACAAAGTTTATTTCATCATCGTATAGTATTGATTTAAAAAAATATATTTACTGCATATTTCCGATGTGTCGTATGTGTCAAAAAGTAGATTCTTCAAAGATGTATTCAGCAGTTAAGTACGGATATAACAATAATTTTGCTTTAATAGAAGAATAAGAAAAAGAAAAACACACAGAGTAAATTTATAACAAAACCAAATTGATAAAAACAAAATAAACATGTACGTTGAAATCGAACCAGGAACGCCAACTTCCAAATTAGTATATGTATCAAAGCAAGGGTTCAACATCATGTACTTAAATGTGTTCTAATGTAATGAAAATTAAGTTTCTGCTTCTGACATGTAGCAATGAAAGTCTTTTGAAAAAGGATTGAGACATTAATAATAATAACAATGAATGGCTTTATACCAACTCTTCATGAGAACTCCCTAAGCGCTCTTCAATTTCATTATTATTACCCTGGCTTTAGCAGTGCATCTACTAGGCGCATAAGCTTTTTCAAGAAATAAATTCCTACCAGGTACCCATCAAGGATCAGACCGAGTACGCAACTCATGTTCAGGTTACAAGTGTTGTTCAACTTCTCCCCCAACACACTGCTTCAAAGACTGTTAAAGATGGAAGAAATGCAAAGGTCGCATCCATGGCCCGTATTTACGTCAGAGTGAGTGATTCGTGTGCAAGGATACTTTAAAAAATGATGGACTTAAGAGAGAAGGACACACTCTTAGAAACGATGGTAAAAGTTTGAAACTTACCATCGCTTATCTCGAATATGTGTAGCAAAAACAGAGAAAGTTTATTTTTATGTGCTCACGGTAAGGTTCAAAAGTCCCTGTTTATGGTGTATTAGGATCTTTATCCAATAATGAATGCTTCCAACAGGGGGCAAATGTATAGCACTTAGAGAACATTTTATTTGAATAAACACGCATTTACAAAAAAAATACACCTTAACAGTTTTACAGAGAAAAAAAACCTTATTATGATTGCTCAGTCCGTATTTTTTTTTGCTCTGGAATATTATTCGTTTTGCAACCCCCTTTTAGACAATTCTGGGATCGCCTCCATTTCAACTGCAATTTCAAGTTGATTGGACTTTCTAGGCTAGGTCAACGCTACCTGTCAAAACATGGAATAGTTTGCAAGGTAACAAGACCTCGTTTTCTGCCTCGCTTTGAACGCTATGACAAGAAAAATTTAGATGGGTTTGCCAGTCCTGAATACAGTTATCATGTTAGTTCCATTTTCGTTGTTTGCGAGGGTGTGAAATGTGGATTATTTTACCAGCTTAACTCGCGAGCCAGGAACCCGTGAATATTATCCATGAGAATGTTGAATGTACTTTCACCTACAATGTTACAAAATACAGACATAGGCTAATTGTTTCAGTGAAACAACATCGGTTTTCGGGTTTGATCGGAAGTTTAAAAGTCACCATATTTTCTTTTCTGTTTCTCTTCAAAGACACCAGTGAATTTCCCGAAATGCTATGCTACATTATTTTCTGACAAACGGAGAAGTTTTGTTGGTGTCTTGGGGACAAAAATCCCTCAATTTTTCTGTAGTATCACAGTTGTATCGCCCAAAGAGTGAGTATCTGAAAACATGAAAGTCTAAGCAATATTATCAATTGATTTATAGGAATTTTGGATAAACCACAAAAGAGATGTTGGAGGATATAAATTAGTGTCGAAAGCAGAATGTTCCAAGTTATGTAATCGCTACATCAAAGCGTAGTATGAACTGCGTGTATACAGAGTGCCAATGATTTAATGAATTTACATGAAACACAAACGAGAAAGTGTCGAGTTATTTCATGTTTGAAGCTGCTTGTGATTTTCCAGCAGTATAAATGTTTGACTAATTTTTCTTGAAGTAAATTGGTAAATATTCAGCATTCGAACTGCTGAAAGGAACAATTGGCAACTCTGAATACACACGGGCAATTTATGTACTGAAATGAAATGAAACTATGAGCCGAAGTTTCCGGTTATAGATACAGGGCACACTTGATAAATTGAAGTCCAGTTAGTTATGAGAAACGAGGGACATTTGAGATAATTCTCTCTGAGGAAAAAGGAGAATTTATTTTGTTTCATCTATTTGATAAGATTCTGATTTATAAAGTTATAAAAGGGGTAATAATTTCACACCAAACACGTCAGAAGAAAGGGGTTGCACTGTAATTCATTAACCGGAAATGCAGGACAGATTTATTCAAGAAGAATGAAAGCATTTAAAACTAATGCAGCCCGTTAATAATTTCCAGGTTCTGCTAGGTGAATATGTAAAGCTAAATGAAAGTTGCTGTTCATTGGCATGAACATTTATGACATAAGAATAAGGGAATTGTGTCAGAATTAGTTTGACAACATATTTAATTTGTATTGCTAAAGAAAGGAGTCTGTATTTTGGCTAAAATTTGATTGCAAGATATTTTCAGGCTATTTCTAATCAGAACAAAACGAAAATGAATGTAAGAAACATTCAAGTAGTGGAATTTTGTTGATATTTCACTTTGATAACATGCCGGCAAGTAAAACAACTTTCATTAGCTACATGGAGAAGAAGTAGGCTAATTTGCATAATTTATGCACATATTTGAGTTGATTTGTAGGTGCTGAAAATGATCAGACAAATCATGTTATTTCTGAAAGAAATTCTAGGCCTGTCTTTTGATAAGCAATCAATAGTTATTTTATTTGAGTTGCACTTGAATTGCAATTGCTTTGGAACTGCCAAAAGTTCTATATTGTCATTGATTTAAAGCAGAACGGAAGATAAATTTGGAAACAATGTTTTGTCTTTATCGCAAAGAATTAGAGAGTATTTGGATTCAAAACATTTGAT
This sequence comes from Temnopleurus reevesii, assembly GCA_036244855.1. Taxonomy (NCBI): domain Eukaryota; kingdom Metazoa; phylum Echinodermata; class Echinoidea; order Temnopleuroida; family Temnopleuridae; genus Temnopleurus; species Temnopleurus reevesii. The sequence goes on from BQKZ01000905.1 coordinate 49,389, forward strand.
GTGGTTGAGAAGTTTAATCTCTGAATTATGGCCATAGGTTTTCTGGAGCAAAGTTTATTTTACAAATGGCAAATATTAGTGACAAATTTTCACATTTAAGATTAAGAGTTTTCTAGACGCTAATCTTTTGAACGATTATAAGGAAAACAAAAGAAATGTAAAATTAGATATACATATATGCAAATGAGTCAGATCAGACGATCATACATTCAAGTAAGATGCAGACATTTGCATGTATGAGTATTTAATTA